>JAJONZ010008082.1:0-48063 GCA_029582445.1 Solanum paucissectum | reverse complement strand
AAATTGAACAAATTAAAACAGGTTGTGTTAATAAGTGGGTTGGGTTACAAGTTACGATACATCCAATTTGACCCAATTTTTAAAAAAATGGTCCACCCTCCCCTACCCCACCCCTTACTCAGATCCACCCTCCCCCTATCATCCATCGAGACTTGAGCCTTCGAGTTGGACAACCCCAACCTGAGACCCAAGACCTGACCTCGACCCCACCTTGATCAGAAACCCAGTGCTCGTGATTTTTTGCATGGTACTAACTAAAAGGTGGCTACTGTTGAGCTTAGGTACATGCAGAAAGGAGCTGAAGCAGTGCATGCAGCTAACTCTGATGTTCTCATCATTCTATCTGGACTAAGTTTCGACAAGGATCTTTCTTTCTTGCAGCAAAGACCGGTGAACTTGACATTCAGTGGCAAGCTAGTTTTCGAGATTCATCGATATAGTTTCACAGATGGAGACACTTGGTCAGCAGACAACGCAAACCAAGCGTGCGGAGAAGTGTTGAATGACATGGTGAGCAGAGGAGCTTTTGTTTTAGAACAAGGCTACCCATTGTTCGTGAGTGAGTTTGGAGTGGATCAGAGAGGCACCAATGTGAATGACAACAGGTATTTCAATTGCTTTCTTGGACTGGCAGCTGAACTTGACTTCGATTGGGCATTGTGGACACTCGTTGGGAGCTATTATTTGAGAGATGGTATTGTGGGACTCAATGAGTACTATGGTATTTTAGATTGGAACTGGTTCAATATCAGGAATTCAAGCTTTCTGCAAAGGATCTCAGTCATCCGCACGCCATTCCAAGGTATACACTGAACTGATAACACAACTACCAGAATTTTTGTGAGAAAAAGAACTAAGTGTTTACCTTGGTACAAATGCAGGACCAGGATATGCCGAGACTCATCCACATAAAGTAATTTTCCATCCTATGACAGGGCTTTGTGTTCAAAGAACTTCATTGCTGCAGCCATTGGAGCTAGGTCCATGCTCTGAGGCTGAAGCATGGAGCTATGCTCCAGCAAAAGCACTGATTGTATTAGGAACTTACTTTTGCCTACAAGCAGATAATCAGCTCGGGCAGCCAGCAAAACTTAGTATGATATGCAGTGATGATAGCTCAAAATGGGATATCATCTCAGACTCCAAGATGCACCTGGCTTCTAAGCTACAAGATGCTACTAGTGTTTGCTTGGATGTTGATCCCAACAATGTCATTGTCACACAAACATGCAAGTGTCTGAGCACAAATGATACTACATGTGATCCTGGAAGCCAGTGGTTCAAAATAATTGACAGCACAAGGGCGACAAAAACTACAAAATCCTTTCTTCAAATCAAACCAATCATTCATTTTCTAGCAAGGAATTTCTTTGGAAGCTACATCTGATAACATAGAATAGTTCATTTAGACTTGCAATTGAAACTTCTCCAACACTAAAATACTCTTGAAATTGTTTGACAATATAATGTTCAAAGGAAATCCACACGGATTTTATCATTGCAGTACAAGTCATTCTTCCATGGCCTCTCCACCTTCAATCACTTGCACAATTTCTCTCAGTGGTGTAATCTTTGTAAGGAGAACCTCTGCAAGCACAAACAGTTCCAGCAGACGGTATTAGCAAAATTCCATTCAGAATCCTAAAAAAGAAACCATTGAAGGTCGACAAGTCTGAGAACACTAACCAGTCTTTTTAGAGAATGAGTAACCCTTTTGTGGATAGGTGCGGGGATTAGGCGATAAATGGTTTCGTAAATACTCCGTGTTTCCCTAATGATAAAGATAAGAGTTTAGACGCCACATGCCATCATAAACAGAAAAATGGTGTAGTGCATTCCATGCTGAAAATTCTGTCATTATCGAGAGCATTATTTTTTCAATTAGGTTCACTTAAAGGAGAGCTGACCTTAGTTATCACACAGATATCGACATTGCTGCCACTACCAAGGTCATTAAACACTCCAGACAATATGGCCTCTGCTACGAGCTTTATACCTTCATCCTTCTGCAACAGAGTTCCCATCAACATTCAGGATTCACAAAACATTTACCAGCCAAATACATTAAACTACTATAGCCGAAAGAAACAAACTTACGCTCATCCCCTCCCGGTATTTCGACTCAAACATAGCCATTGCTGCGAGGGAACCAGAGCCCATTGTAGCATATGGTAGAGTATCAGTTGATCCATGTGGATAAATCTGAGAGACAATCCATTGACCAAATAGTCAGAACTTTGATGACATTGTGGAAACATACACATACACATACTCAAATACAAATGTGAACTACTTACAGTATGCAGATGTGGCCCTGTGACATCAACACCACCAAGGACCAAAGCAGCAGAGACATGGCCTTGGTAGCTGGTTGAGAGAACATATTAGGCTTGTTGGATTGACATTTAATGAACTTGAAAATACTACTATGCCTCTAAATAATATTAACAAACAGAAACTTACCTGAAAAGGTGGGACTTCAAAAGAGTAAGAGATGTCACAACCCTGGATTCACGACCAGTGTGATACCTGTGAAGCTTCAACTGGGAACTGACCATGTCTAAAGAATAATAGTTGCTAATTAAGAGATGACATAGATAGATAGATAATTATAATATAAATATATATATGTACACACACACACACAATTTAAAACTTAAAGGGAGAAGTTATATTGCAAATAATTTCCAAAAAAGGCAAAAATTGCTAGAATATGGATAAAAACTCATTACCAGTCACAGCCTCTGTATCAGCAGCTGTCCCAGCTCCACAGCAATATATATTAGGAGCCATGTAATGGATTTTCTCACAGTTTTTATCCGCGACAATTGGTCCTTCAGTTGCCCGTGTGTCTGCTCCAAGGATAACACCGTCCTAAACAAGAATCATGCTTAAGAAGTTGATTATAAAAGCATCATCTCCAGATTCTGTGCGACTTGTGCAGAATTGAATAGATAAAGCACCCAGGAAAGGTCACATTTCTAACAACCATGTTATAATAAGTCAATTAAGCATTATTTCTAGAGTCAGTAAATTCATAATGCAAGGAAAGGGATCATGGAAAATCAATCAGAGCACTGGTAATAGAGTCACATTGTCCATAAAAACAATGCATAATTAGAGATTCGGTAAAAGGGAAAAGAGAGAAAAATGTGAAGCAGCAGTGATCTTTGAAAAGTACTATCCATCAAAATGCAAAAACCTCTTCATTCAGTTTTTTATCAGCATTCCATTTTTCATTTCATTCCCTGGAAGACAAGACTAAATGTATTTAAAGATAGTGAAACTAAATGGAGATTACAATGACCTACATGATCCCCCCCCCACCCACCCCCCTTTTTTTTTTTCTCGATGAGTATGATGCCCCTTCTTTCTACATCTTTAAAGACAAAATTCTGCTTATGACCTCAATAGCTTTTCCTTGAGATCCTGCATTTTCAAGCAGAAAAGTAAACATAATCCCTACTTAATTTCCTCTCTTGCTGGGATTATGGTGTTTAGCTAATGTCCTATGTAGAGGAAGTCTACTGTAATTGAAACAAGCACTTACAGAACCAAGCTTCAGAACTCTACACTAAACATCTTTTTTTTTATAACTCTACACTAACATCTTACAGTAAGAAGAACACAGATAAGTAGACAACTCATGCATATAGTTACAAAGAAATATATTTTTCTTTATAAGGAACTTACAAGGAAATACATTCTAATCTGTTTTTTTCTTTCCCTTTTTCACAGTAGCGTTTATGTAAAACTTCTGGCCATGTGAGCTAAATTATTTATCAATACAAAAGAATGCAGATCATACAAGCAGCCAAGTCACCTTATTGGACACTCTAGTCAGCTGCTAATTATGTTGAATGATTACAGTTTCATTATTTTCAACAAATTGTATCATTTCTGTGATGTCAGATGATTCTGTTGCTATATTATAACTAAAGCACAACCAGTGTTATCAAAGGCTCGCTTAAGCCCTGAAGCTCAGCTCAAAACGTGTTGAACCCTACGTCTCGCTTAATGTGCACTTCAATGTCGTCATCAAGGTACTAGGCCATACTTTTCCTTGTCAAGTAACCACTTCTGAAGAGGCAACTTAAACAATTGATACGTCACTTATCGGAAAAAAAATCAATTTTTTAGTTCATATATTTGTCATTCATGCTTATATTTTTAGTTTTGGACTAAATATATATCTGTATTTTTTTTCCATCGCACCTTTTTTCATTAAAGCCCACACTTTATTAGCGCTTAAAGCCCCAACAGACCATAGAGTTTATTTTCCTCTATTGTTTTTGATAACCCTGAGCACAACACTATTTTGAGAAGGATTCCCAATGAATATGGTCAAACAAAAACAATGCAAGCTTAAACCACGATAATGCTGAAACATTTCTCATACTTCTTCTGTGCTCGATTCTAAACATCTCTGAATTGCCAAAGGAAAACAAAATTCACACTTTTTTGCACTGGAAATATAATAATATCCTTCAACTCAATTAGGCCATGAGAAGTGTTATGAAAGGCATAGCCGCATAGGTGCACAATGCAAAAGGCATTGCTAAAATGCTTTATGTGTGGCAGCACTCAGCAGTGAAATTATGCTGAGTAGTTCGCTTTCTTGAGTGAGGTCTTCACCTGTAAAGTTTTAGTCCGATGCTTTTACACCCTCACTTCAAGGAATTCATAAAAAAAGTTCTTCAACAAAGGAGTACCCGAATTTGAGTGAGGCCTTCAAATTTTACTTATTTTTGTCCTAAGCCAATTGCAAAGATGTTTTGGTCTAGGACCATTCAGATTATCTCTATTAATTTATGTATTTAAAGAACAGCAAAAAGCACAAAAAAAAGTCCTAATCTATGAACACCAGCAGCCTCCTCTCCTCCCTCATGCCAGTTTCTCTCTCCCTTTTGACCACAAAATCTTCATCAATGTAGCTTCTATTGCTTCTATTTTCTTTTTCCTTTTTTTTTTTGCATCATTGATCATATTGATTTTTTTTAGTATATTAAGAGAAAAAAAGTCCTAGAAGGCATTCACTTCAAGCCTTGAGGCCTACATCTCACTTTTTTTCCATTAATTTTTTTTGAAAATACACAGCTTAAGCTGTAGGAGGTGCGACATATTGCTACTTCAGATAAACATAACATACCATATTTAGAAAGAGAACAAGTTGAACTGAAAGCATTGAGTGAATGGAAAGGGGAGGATGGAGAGCTAACACCACATTAAAGGTTTCGTTCCAACTGCCCTTTTCCATCTCTACAGTCGAGAACGCAACCGTGTGGGATGTAGCAAATGGAACGACAATGTCTCCAACACTTGCAATTCAAAAGAGACTTGCAAGTTTAGAAGAGGGAAGAGCTGGAGGAGTTGATGACCTCGCTGCAAAGAACTTTCAACTGGCATAGTACGAGAGGAAAGAGACAAGCCTTAGGACTCATACATGGAACTGGAGGGGACTCATCAATAGGGGAGAACCACCCCTGCTGACAGGTCTCTATCAAATCATCTCTAACAACCATTGGAAGGAGAGAACAGGGACTTTCAAGATTTAATATATGGGAGTGAACTCCTTTCCTTTTTTGTCTAACCAGCAGAGGTATTTGGTTTTAGAAAATTTAGGCCATGGAACATGATTCATTTAAGTTGACATTTTGTTATGTAAGACACAGGAAAGGATGTAAAATATGGTAAAGTCTGTACTGTGACATTTAATGCTGAACCTATTTATACAACAATTCAGGTTGAAACTCTATTTTAAATGACTTCCAACAAGTCTCTTGCAAGTACACGACTCATCAATACTCAATAGCCATCCTTCATCACCAGGAAGATCTGATTCTGACATCATAGAGTCAGTTGTTGATGCATAGGGCCATCCTACATTCATGTCCCATGGAACTAATTTTTCAGAACCAATTCCTCCCACACAACCATAGTATGGCCGCTCACGTTGGCCTTTACTCTGGCTATTTAGGGGTCTTGGGAAGTTTTTCTATTTGGAATAGAGCATATAGAGAAGCTTTAAAGTTATTTCCCATGGACAAAAGTAACTAGATCTCAAAAGCAGATCTTTTGTGGAGCATCAAATCTCAGTATCACCCCAAAAGATAAATAATGTAAAAATAAAAGATCAAAAATTAATAAACAAAAGCCAGGATGGGCTTGGCATCAGAAACTTAAAGATACAAAACAATTGTCTCTTGATGAAGTGCCTATGGAGGTTCCATGGAGAGGAATCAACTTTATGGAGGGAGGTTATCCAGCAAAAATATGGCCAAAGCAGTCCTTGGTCCTCTAATGACGTTAACACCACATATGAAGTGGGAGTCTGGAAATCAATAAGAGCTCTATGGACAAGCTCCTCTATAGGACTCTTTTCCTGATCTATTGGTTCTATGCAACATGACTGATGCTACTATCAATGAGTGTTGGTATCCTCAAGGCTGGAATCTCTCATTCAAGAGGCATTTGAATGATTGGGAAGTGGAGAGGGTGGCTAGTCTTCTAAAATATATTGAGGCTTTCCCTGACACAAATACTTTTTTAAAAAACTGGTAATGTTGTATTCCTCAGCATTAAGGATATGTTGGAGACCTTCAAAAGAGGAACAAAAAAAAAAGAGAGAATTAAGGGAGAAACTAATTACAGAGAGTCTAACAGATCTACAAGCTCTAATTCCTCCATAGTTGTTTGTTTACACCCAAAAGAAATAAAGATACAATACAATTCCATTTAACTCTATAATGGAATTGGACTTATCTTCAAAACATCTGCTATTTCTCCACCAGATGCAATGTGGAATGATTTTCCACCATCTCTTGCTTCCATCTCTTCTAATCCAGCAGCTAAGCAGATCTGCAGTGTGCTCAGGCATGGTCCATTTTGGGTCTAAGCGTAAGAAATAAATTCCACAGCTCAGCAGTGAATATACAATGCAAGAAAAGATGACTATTTGTCTCATCTATTTCCCCACAAAGTTGACATCTAGATACGACAATTCTCCTCTTTTTCTTCAAAACCTCGTGTCAAACAAGCTTTTCTGACAACCAACATTGTGTGACATTTTACTTTTGTTGGTGTGATGTTTTTCCAACAGAAGTAAAATATGTTTCACACTTGTTTGGCACAAGAGGTTTTAAAGAAAAAGAGGAGAATTGTAGTATCCAGATGTCAACTTTGTGGGGAAATAAATGAGACAAATAGTCATCTTTTCTTGCATTGTAAATTCACTGCTCAGTTGTGGAATTTATTTCTTACTCTCACAGACACAAAATGGACAGGAGAAAAAGTGGCCATGTTATTGGGCAAGTGGGATGAAGCAATGTATTATGTGTTGGGAGATCCAACTACAAAGCCTAAGGGTTATGATCCCATGACTGATCCAACTACAAAGCCTAAGGGTTATGATCCCATTATTGAAACCATATTGTTGTGGGAGAGGGACACAGATACTGAATCAGCCTCATTGAGATGGTGGCACACCTTGGATGGAATTTTTCCGATTAGGAAGATCTACAAGAAGGAAAACAATGTAGAGCAGGGGGAGGCTACAAGGGTCTGGAAGAATATCTGAAAAAGTTTGGCACCAACAAAAGTGAAATGCTTCACACAGCTGGTGGCTAAGAGGATTTGCCTCATACAAGAGAAGTAAACTGGTGAAACAAACAACCACTTATTCCTTCATTGCAAATTTACAGCTCAACTTTGGAACCTGTGCACATACTGTAGACCTGATGAGCTGTTGGATTGGAAGGGGGGTAGCAAGAGACAGAAAAAGTGGAGGATGCTACCTTCCTGCATATGGTGGGCAGCATGAAAGGAGAGAAATGGTAGATGCTTTGTTTATAAATTAAGTCCTCACGATGTGAAATGGAATTTCATAGTTTCCCTATTTTTTTTGGAGTAAAGAGAACTGTATAGAGCAAGTAGATAATTCTTGTAGAATTCTTAGGTGACTGTGAATCTGGATTTATACTTACTCTCTTTTGTAACACTTTTTGAAGGCGGACAACATATCCTTGATGCGAGGAATATACCAGTACTAGTTTTAAAAGAAAATACTTAATTAACAAAATCAAGTAGTTGTATTCCCAACAATTGACATGGAATTAGCATAAAGTACAGTAATGACCATAAGTCATCGATGTTTATTATGTTGTGTAGCTTGGGGAAATATATATAATGAATGGTCAGTTGATGGTCGTACATATCCCCTATTTTTGTGATAGCCAGGCTTCTATGCATACTACTAGGAACCCAGATTTTCACGAGCACACAAAGCACATTGAGATTGATTGCCACTATGTCAAGGATTGTTTGCATTCTGGGTTGGCTTCCTTTCATTTTATCAATAGCTCAGATCAATTGGCTGATATTTTTATCAAGGCCCTGACCAGTTCACTTTATCATTTTGCTCTTGGGCAAGCTTAGAGTGTTATCCCCTCCAGCTTGAGGGAGGTGTTAACGGTTGTGCAACAGCCCTTAACATAGGTCCATACTATTAGTTGTCGTTTGTCTTACTCACATCGCAACTTTTACATTTGTAACCAATTGTCTTACCTGTAATCTTCCATTTGTGTAAAGTTATGACTTGTGGATAATTGGATCAAAAGGATCCAGAATTAGATCAGATGCAATTTTCATTGTAATAACATCTCTCCTCTCTATTTACTCTTTGATCTAGGGTTTTCCCATTACAATTTTGCTTCCACATTTCGTTCTCTATAATCAAACAGAAAAATAATAAAAGAACCCTTCTAGATTATCTACAGACGCCTACATGAAAATAGTTTGAGATTTAAGAATCCTTGTGTCCTATAGTATCTTTAAAGGAAAATGATGCGGTGTTGGAATGGAATGAACCAAAAAAGTAGAATGGATAGTAGATTCAGTAGCTGACCCCAACTAATTTTGAGATGAGGCTTAGCTGACTGCTTGATCTGGATGAAAATCACCAATATGGCTTACCCAGAGGCCCCCCTGGAGCTATAACCCCAAAACTAAAAAAATTGCTTGCAGTTTTTCATTCTTTGCAGAAATTCCAAAGTAAGAACCTTTAACGTATGCAATCCATGAACAATCCCAGAGAACACAAACGAAACTAAACCCAAATCGAATTTTAACAAAATAAATTTGCAGCAAGCACAAAAGGGGAAATGTACCTTAAAAATTAAGCCAACGATGGTAGTACCAGTCTTGAGAAACGAAGGAGAACGAAGTCCTTTACTGGCCAACATCTCATTCCTTCTACACAAATCAAAACTAAACCCACCTTTTTGGGGAACATCCATTGTTGCCATTTTACCTCCAAATTAAACCTACCCAGATAGCAAAAATTAAAAACAAAGTGTAGATTAGTGAACTGTGAATAGTTAAGAGCCTTTAAACTAAGCTTGTTAGCAGAGACTTACTTGTTGCAGATGAATGATGAACTGAAAAAGCAAAGTTGGGAATCGGGAGAGAAAATAGCCGAGACTTGAAGAAGAAGAAAAGAGATGGATTTAGTGTGGTTTTGCTATGAATCGTTTGGGCTGCTTCTGTTTAGGCCCAAAAGTATTCCCTTTCAAGCTTTTGCACCGAGGTAGTCTTTAATTTTGAGCAACTTTCACCTACATCAAACATAACAATCATATTTATATGTTATAGCTATATTTTGTATAATTGCGTTTCATAGCAACTTTTATGTTTGCTATGGAGCTTTTGATTTGTATAATTCGCTAGATACATTCAATTTTATACAAAATGTTCGATCTTGTATAAATTCATTTATACATTGTAATTTGTATAATAAGATGTGCATTTATATAATTATAAGTGTATAGGAGAAAAATATATATATTTGTATTTGTATATACATTTTTCTCTCGCTTTATACAAACACAAACGCATTTTATACATTTTATACCGAAATGTATAAAATGACTAATTGTATACCGAAAATGGCTAATTGTATACCAAATCAGATGGCAAAAAAATGGGATATTTACTGCGAATTACAAATAAAATAAACTATGACTATAGCATTTAATTTGAGTTAATAGTTTGCTATTTTATACAATTTTCCCTTTAATTTTTAGGAAAAACTACACTAATAGCATAAAACACAAAGGAAAAATTACGCAAAATGACAAACATCTATAGTTTATTATTTAATTTAGTTACAGTTTTGGATATTTATGATTTGTGGATACAATTTTTTTAAATTTTACTATTAATTTGTACAATTCGATTTCTGATTGTATAAGTCCAGAACTTGTATATGTTTATCCTAGCTATTTGTATACGATTTGTTGATACATTTGTTTTGTATAAATTATGAAAAATTCATAATAAATTAGCATGCTTGTATATTAGCAGGCGAAATATACAAATGGAGTTCTGAAAAATTTCTAAATGTATAAATACAGAATTTATATATACTTACCATGTTTGTTTATTGACAAGCGAAATATACAAACGGAAATACTCGTAGCAAACAAAACTATAACTATGAAGCATAATTAGACAAATTGTAGCTAAGAAGGCTTATTAAGTTTAGGCATAATGCATAAACATGACCCTTAACTTGGCTTCAACGAATAACTATGTCTTCTAACTTTGAGTATGCACAAATAGACACTTAAACTTGTATAAAATTGAACAAGTAGACATACATGTCTTATATGACATAATACACATCTGACGCCATGTAGGACACAGAATTGCCATGTAGGGTGTCATGTAGGACGAATGTGTCGATTTGTTCAATTTTATACTAGTTTAAGTGTCTACTTGTGCATACCCAAAGTTAAATGTCATAATTGCCAACTGACACCAAGTTAAGAGTCATACTTATGTGTTATTCCTTAAGTTTAATATCTTTGCTATTTATGAAATTTTCTCAAAACAAATTAATTACTTGTCCTTTCTTTATGTCCATTCGGTCCAGATAAATTACCATGTGTGCCACCTTCCTAGCCTAGGTTCAATTCATATATATATGAATTACACAAATGTTGAATGCTACCTAGGTTCAATTCATATATATATGAATTACACAAATGTTGAATGCTACCCTCACAATATACATATACTATGATGGTATCATTCAACATTTGTGCAATTTTTTCCGAATGTCTGTTATTGTATCATTGAGGATTTTAGAAGTGTCAGGATTGAGGATTGACTTGGTGAAACAATGATTGTTACTAAATTATACAATTTTAGAAGTGTCAGGATTGAGGATTGACTTGGTGAAACAATGATTGTTACTCAATTATACAATTTCAATATCATGATAATATATGAATATATTGTGGTCATACCATTCATGTATCATTGAACGACGTAGGATAACCTTTATGATATCGGCACAATAGTGTTTATGCAATTTTTTGTTATATGCAATGTAACACCCCAAAAATTTCTAAGTTAAGGCCCTAACATTCTTTATTTGCGAGTAAGGTTGTATCGTGTGATTCTTAAATTGTTCTTAGGTGTTAAGGAGGTCAATTCTTTAGTATGAGAATGAATATGGATAGGCCACAAGAATTCGCTAGCACAAAGTTTAGTTGAAAGCTTCCTTACCGATTAAGTTTTGACATAAGATTCTACTTAGGTCAGTTTCAAATGATCGCACATAATGAATTAGGTAGCTCATGAGCTACCAAATTGAAGGTCTATGCATCCTCTTTCCAACGCTACCAAGTCTCACTCATTTCAAATTTAAAGTAAAAAATTATAACCATTTTACCAAAGAGTACCGCAACAGAGTTTTCTGAGTCCGTTCCTACGAATCCTTTCTACGGGAAGTAGAAATTTCTACGATCTGTACTGTCAATGGGTAGAAAACTTCAAAGAAGTCAAATTTTGGGGTCCCATTCCTACGGATCCATCTACAGATCGTAGAACTTTCTATGGTCGTAGTTTGGACCCACATAATGAAATTCTGAGCCTTAAAATTCAATATAAATTTCATGGATAGGATCTACAGTGCGTAGAACAAACCACAAACTGTAGATCGCCCTGCGAAAGATTTTTGTCACCTTTTTAAGAAGAATATTTTAGACTTTTCCCACTTATTCTACACCTAAAACCTGACTTTTGACTCCAAGTTAAGGGTTAAAACAATATTAGTCAATCTTTTATGTTCATTATCACTTCAAGTCATTAAAACAAGGTTTTCAAAGGAGAAAACTTAGGATTTCGAAAGTTTTTTGAATTTTCACTGATTTCGCCAAGAACTTTGTTCTTCCAGATATGGATCTTTGCATATTCATTAACAAGGCTATACTAAGGCACTGCCCATGACCCTAGAAGACTTGTGAATCTAATGCTTTGATACTAATTTGTCACGATCTAACTACAACGAAAGGGAGATTTAGTGGTCATTAAAAATGGTATTAGCGGACATAACTATGTCCGCTATAACCTTTACCAACCAATGCATGTTGATCGCTATATCAGGGGTCGACAAAGGCTTTTGCGGCCATCCAGACAAGAGCTGGTAAAGCCAAGCTCTTTTGCCTCTAAAACTCATTAGATTTTAGTGACAATTGTTTGCGGCAATTTAAAAGGTTGTTAAATCCAATCAAAAGCGGTTAGTTATGCTCATGTAGCGTCCATTATTATTGCCAGTAAAACCAACTAAATTGCCACTAAAACGCATTTGCTCTAGCGGCTATTGGTTGCGACAATTTAGATGATTGTTAAATTAATCCAAAATAGTTGGTTATGCTTGTGTAGTGTCCATTTTTATAGCAGGCAAATTCAACTAAATTATCGCTAAAATGCATTAGTTCTAGAGGTAATTAAAATAGTTGTTAAATCAAATTTGGAATGACCAATCATGCTCATGTAGCGTCCATTTTTATAACTAGTAAATTCAATAATATTATCGCTAAAAGTTCATATCTTTAATGACAATAGTTTGGTGGCAATTATAAAGGCTAGAATATCCTTTTGAAAACATCGTAATTTTGCTCATTCAACATTCAATTTTATGGCTAGTAAATTCACTTAGTTTGACATTGAAAGTCACAAACTTTAACTAGCAACTGGTTAGTCACTGCCATTAATAATGACTACATCCATTCATGAAATTTGCTAATTCACACTTCTACTAATAAGCTTATAACTAGTAAATCCAACAAAACTGTAATCAAAAGAGAGCCTATTAGAGGCGATGAAGTTTGTCAAATACTAAATAATATATAATATAATTCATAAAATATAATATATCTCATCAAATCCAAAGAGAAAAAAAATATTAATTCAAACTATAGTATCACAACTTAAAAATTAAACTTATATTGTTTGAACGAAATATATAATATCATTATATAAATCAATCCAATAAAATAATGTCTTAAAAAAATATCCATAATGATTTGCCATACCGAGGTATGTCATATACTGTATGACCTGAAATAATAAAATAAATGTGTCAAAAGATGAAATCCAATTGATAAAAACATTATGAGACAGAAATTATATATCATACAAAAAATCTCAGAGATCCAAAGACACTTGAATCTCCTATGGAGATTTTAAGTGAAAGTTCTTTCATGTCTTTATAAAATTAAAGCAGGTTGAATCAAGATTACTAAACTATTGCATGTCTTTCATGCCCAAAGTTCACTGAATCTGGCTAAATCATAAATTTGAATTCTTTGTTTCAATGTGAATTAACATATCCTTCTGACAATGCTGATTAATCTGAGATGAGGTATGTAAGGATTAGTTCCAGTAATCATACCACTAATACTCAATTATACAAATATAACCTTTAGATAAAACAAACTACACTTCAGAAATTAGAAACAATGTTGTTGAATCTCGGATGAAATGCAACAACTGGCAAGGAATCAACATGAGCAATCTCAATTGGAAAATACAGAATTCGTGGTATACATCATCTAAAACAAAGAAAGTAAGGGATGAGGTGTATAAGTTGTAGTTTCAATAATCAGACCACTAATATGTAGCTATACAAACAAAACCTATAGATAAAACTTACGACACTTTATTTTAAATTATATATGCTATGAAGAATGAAAGAAAGACTATCAAAATTAACTTGTTTGGATGGTGTTACCTATTGTAATGTAATTCAAAATTAAGTTAAAATTGCAGCTCTGTTACTAAATTGTAATTGTTCTATATGTTTCAAATAGTAGTGAATGTTCAGATTATCAACGAAGAATCAAACTACATTAAAGCTAAGAAATTCACAAAACACGTTTCAAAGTTAGTTAACCTTCGAATAATCAATAAAGTATATGAAATTATGAATGATCAGAACAGACTTGAACTGCATTTACTACACAAACATAGAAATTAATCTATGAAGTGGGTAATAATGGAGGAATTTTTGGGTCAAGTTATGGAGCTACCTGGCAACAATGTTGATGAATTTGGGATAAAATTTCTAGGGCTCTGACAAAGTGTCAACAAGAGTCATGTCAATTGCAAAAGGAAGAATTAATGGTATATAGATCATCTAAAACAAAGAAAGTAGGGGATGATGTGTATAATGATTAGTTCTAGTAATTAGACCACTAATACTAAGATATACAAACAGAAGCTAAAGATAAAAGGGAAAAGGGTCTGAAAAATACTTCAACTTTGACCGAAATTGTTGTTACAATACCAAACTTTATGGAGTACCTTTTACCCCATGCACTATTTAATTGTGTTATTTAAAGGTATATATGTGCCCACGTGGACACGTTACTATTTATAATTATGCAAATGTCCACGTGGACACATATATACCTTTAAAATATACTATTAAATAGTGCAGGGGTAAAAGGTTCTTTCCAAAGTTTGGTATCGTTACAACAATTTCGGTCAAAGTTCAGATATATTTCAAACCTTTTTCCCTAGATAAAACTAACTACACTTTAGGGGTTGAAAACAATGTTGGTGAATTTTGGAATAAAATTCAGGGACATATAAGGCATCAACAAGAGCTATCTCAATTGAAAAATATAGAATTGATGGTATATAGATCATCTAGAATAAAGAAAGTAGGGAATGAGGTGTATAAGGATTGTTTCGAGTAATCAAATCACTAATACTCAGGTATACAAACAAAACCTAATAAGCTATTTAAGCCTAGCGATTCTTTTTTGTGATAGCTATGTTCTTTAGCATTGCTATTATGCCAGACATTAATATAGAATCTGTCACGCCCCAAGCCTACACTATGGACGTGGCCGACACTCGAGAATTATTGTTGGTTCCAAGCAAACCCTTAGCTTGGCTGAGTACTTAGCGGAAGACTTACTCAAGCGATAAAAGGCTTAAAAACAAATTTTTTGAACATTGAAACTCAAATTAAATATTCAACTGAAACTGTCTGTAAAAATACTCAACAACATAAGTATAATAGTTTGCAAAAACATCTCAAGAAAAAGTAAATACTAAGAGACTCTTTAATTTTATCAAACTATGAAGCCTATATTACTCAAGATAGATATCGGGGAAAGACCCATAACATCTCAAGACAACTGACTAGAAAATAAATGTGAAGTCCCCCAAAATGCAAGGAGGCTCACTCAAGCTATCTGAAGTGTTAAGTGATCTCAACGAAGTGCCTATTGATAATTCTGAACACATGTATAAAAAGATACAAGTTGAATGAGATCAATACATTGAATATATGAGTATGTAATATAGCCGAAGCAAAATAACTGAATGACAAGACTGCAATAGATAAAATATACTCAAGCTGAATGTAAAGAAATAAATGAGTTAAATCATTTAAAACTTTACAAAATACTTACTTATCTATGAATTCAATATGATAAGTATTATAATGAAAATACACTTCTTAATCTATTTGGGAGATTCTCTAACCGACAACCATCACTATGAGCTACGTGATAATACATCGTCTTGTCACGCTGTCAGAACTGTCTTATATCATGCCGAGATATAGAACCTCTCAACTAAGTGGATCCACTAAGCAACAAGGATTCATCTAAAAAGTATGATCATGTACCCATGTTGGCAAGACATGGTTTATAGGGGATGCGAGTTCTCTGAACTCTCTTCCATATCAATGCTCAATACTACTCCCAATAATATATTTACTCATACTCAAATGTATAAAACACACTATTTCTCTGGTTTGAGATAATTGTTCAAACTATCCTCTTAAAAGAGGTATCTGCTCTGAAATATCTCTGAACTCATTGCTCATTTAGAAAACATTCTTTCTCTTTGCTCAATGTAAAAATACTTTCTCTGGGTTGAGATAATTACTCAAAAAGACCTCTTTAAGAGGTATCTACTCTGTACTCAATTTTTCTAAAAACTCTTTTACTTTTCTCAAAATAATACTCTCTTTCTTCATGTAAAAATGAAACATTTGGGAAATAATACTTAGTTCCCTGATACACTTTCTCAAACTCCTTTTTACTTCCTCAAAAACTCAGTTTAAAATCCAAATGTTGACTTTAAAAGATTCTCAAAATTTATAACTCAAAATAGGGTTCATGTTGAAATATAGACATGAGCAAATCAACTCAAGGATCTCAATAACAACATAGAAAAACTCAATACTCAAAACTGAAGAACTCAGAACTCAACATCAGCTAATCTCAAGTATATTCAAATCTAATGATAGAACCCTAGATTAATCTTTTACTGATCTGAAAGTAGATGTAGGGCGTGAGGACGAACTAGTACATCACTATGATAGCCTTACATACCTGATTATGATTCTATTAGACTGAATTTTTTTGTGGAGACTAGATTTCATCTTGAGCTTGAGGAGGAACATTAGCTTTTTGGAGGAAACTTTTGATCTTGGAACCTTGGTTCTTGCTCTTTATAAAAGAAACTCTTATATGAAGTTCTTAGAATGAAAGAACATGGGAAAACCTTAGGTGAAAGGATTCTCTTTGTATCTTGGATTTTTGACTTGAAGGTTTTAGAGTTCTTGTTGGAGAAAAGGAACTAGTTACTTGAATGTTTTGATTGATGAAAACTAGTTAGTTGAATGATATACTCAGTTAAAACACTTATAGAATAGGGTTAAAAATGACATATGACAAAGACCAAAATGACCTCAACTTAAAAACTGACATAATGCCTTAAAAGGAAGCTTTCACGGACTGTTTAAGTCTTCACAGGCCGTCTAGCCATCCGTGAACCTTCATCTGTCTGACAGGGCCTTATTAAAACGTGCATAACCTTTTACTTCAAAATGAGACAAATTTGGTAGCATTAGGAAGAGGACTCAAAGAACTTTAATTTGATAGATCATGAGCCACCTAATTCATTATGTTCCGAGAGATATGATCGTTTGAAGTTGACGTAAGTAGAATCTTACGTCAAAACTTAATATGTTGAGGTATCAAAGAAATCTTAATAACTTGGACTCGAATAGCAAATAAAATAGTATCACCAAAGGATAAAGATAAGTAACATCATGAGAAGTTGGAGTATTTTCAGCAATAGTAGGTATCCACGTAAACTAGTTCTATTGTTCTCATGATTCTTACATGTTGGACCATTCTAAACATTTTGTTAATGGTACACTAAATGCGTTTTAACCTTCTAGAATGTATATATCCTCTTGTTTTTATAGTAGATGAAATTAAACATGACTCATTAATTCTTGATAACCGCGAACAATTTGGTGACATGAAAGACAATGGAGCAATGATGAACGAGTGGAAATAATTTTGAAGAACAATATAGAACATGAAGCAACGTCAAAAATGTTAATAATTGAGGTCAAACAACATAAAATATTACTTAAAAAGAGGTCAACCTCACATATCTTTTCACGGATATTAACTTCTAATCTACATGAATTAAGAATTATATTTTATTTTTTAGAACCCCAGATAATTTGCATTTGCTTGACTCAAAAGACATTGAGGGAGTATCGATCTTGGGTCATCCATGTGAATAACTACTTTCCAAATCAATTGAGTCATTCCGAATTAAGAATTATATTATCACAATAGATTCTACGTAAATACTTATGACCAATCTTTTATCATCCTTCCAAAGAGAAATTTTTAGGATTAAAGTAATATTGCAAGTTTTTAAATTTGAAAAATCATATCCAAAAAAAGAAACGAAATCATAGTATACCAAAAAGACTATTTCACTCCAATTTTTTTGAATTCGTTCTTTTTTTTTAAAGTAAAAATAATCACAGAAGAAAACTCATGATTTTTCTATTTTATAAGTCAAATAATTTATATACCTATATATGAGTATTACATAAAATTAATTTTCATGTCTTATATCTTCTTTAAAAAGAAATTCTTTATCACGATCCACATGTGTGTAGCTGAGACAAGCAATTAAACATCTACCCATAAAGTAAAATCATAATTTGTTATTAAGTCGACATTTTGCAGAGCATACCATCAATAGATAGATAAGGTGAATATTATAATGTTTTGAGAGAAGATTGTATATCAAACCTTTCCAAACTAGACATAGAACATCTATTATATCTTAATACAAAAAATTATGTAAAAAAAGATAAAATAACAAGACGTTAGCTCCACCTAAAAAATGGACGAATCAACTACAGAAATGAAACAACTTAAGAATCACTGATAACATTCACAAAAAGGATTTGTACTATGAGTAATATGATGAATACTAATGATTAAGTAAGCATCAATGACCTAATTTAAATTCTTGGGATAAGTATTTCATAAAAAAATATGAATGCATGTAATAATGTAAATCACCAATGATTTATTATATATATAGATATACACATGTACACTCAGTACGTTAAATATTTTGCTATGTCATACATCATGTTAATTTCGTTATTAAGTAGACTAAGATGTATCAGGTCTTTCTCTTATATTATATTAAAATCCAACACATAAATGTATGAACTTTTGAACTCAAAATAGATTTCTATTTATGGTTATAATTTAATATGTGCACCTTGAACATGCTTCTTTTGGCCAATTGAAGCAATTGTTGATCTTGGTTTACATATATGTTTTGATTAAATTTTTTGTATCTTTAAAATGTGAATTTTTGGCAATTAAAAAAAATAACATTGTTGTATATTACACTACTAAAAATGTGAATTTCGACTTAAGTATTCATTTGAATGTAATAGGAAATATGAAACGTTTTATGAGAAGTCCATTGGAGACGTTTACGACATGTCAATTTTCGCCGAATTTCATCAAAATTCAATTGTAAATACTTGAGGCAATTCATTTTTTGTTCTTTATAAGAGGATGAACAATTTATTTTTAAATAATATCATGAATATCCAGGCGGTGGAGAAATTATAACTCAATCTCGTTCAATATAACTACAGATTTTATTTTAGTTATGATATAAAGCATAGTGTTAACCATTCTGCTGGTTTCTATTTGTTTAAACAATAACTAATCTATTCTAGAAAAATATATTATGTGATATGTAGAATTCTGGAGTGAGTGGTACCAATATATATGACATTATATTTTAGTTTATAGTGATATCACACACAAAAAAAATTCAATGACTCCAAGAAACGTCATTCTAAAATTTCATGGGGAATACAACTTTGTAAGTAAGGAAAAACTTAAATAAGAATATCCAAATTATTGGTGGTTCAGACAATTTACGATAAACAAAAAAGACACAAATACTTTAGACGTGGATACTCTTGGATTTAAGGTCTTGAACTTAGATTCACACCACTAGTTTCATGATCACATACTAACCGAGGTTTGAATTTCAACTTAGATAGATTAGATCTATCCAAAATAGGAAAATATGCCTCCTTTATGTGCGGTTTTTCAACTCAGGAGAAATTTTATTTAGGTCAATCACTATTGAATTTAAAATCAAAACATAGATCCTTCTTGTCAATTGAAGCATTTATTGCAGCTGGTTTGTTGACATTCTTTTTCCAACAAATTTTAAAGTGACAAAAAATAAATTATAATCACAAATAAAATATGACGAAACAAGAATATTTTATTGATAAATATTGTAGGTACAATTTTGTTCCTCCCTTGATTCTTCTTTCATAAGATTTATCCATGATATTTCGAGGGCCGTTAGTGGCATATTTCTCAAATTGGGATGATTTGAATTTGGTCTCTTTATGAATATTTCATGAATTTTTTGATTATTTTAGATGTCTTTTCAAGGGTATATAGTACCTTTTATATAAGCATGAACTAACATTTAGGATTGAGTAGCCTCCAAGAATCCTAATTGGAATTGAACACACCTTTTAGAGTCCCATAAATTTTCAATACCTACAATGCCCCCTGCTTCAAGGCTTGTCGGAGTGTAGACTTGATGAAACTCAAAGAATAGACTTGAAGTACTGATCATTTGATTTATGAGAGAAGAGGTGAAGGACATATTTGGTCACACTGGACGTGTTAATTTGTTTGCAACAAATTTTAAAGTGACAGAAAATAAATTACAATCACAAATTAAATATGTCAAAACAAGATTATTTTATTGATAAACATTGTAGGTACAATTATGTTCCTCCCTCGATTCTTCTCTCATAAGATTTATTCATGATTCGAGGGTCGTTAGTGACATATTTTTCGAATTAGGATAATTGAATTTGATCTCTTTATGAATATTTCATAAATTTACGGAATATTTGAGATGCATTTTCAATGGAATATAATACCCTTTATATATGCATGAACTAAGGTTTAGGATTGAGTAGTTGTCACTCCCCGAGCCTACACCCTAGGTGGGACTGGCACTCGAGAACCATTTCTAGCCCCAAGCGAACCATTGGCCTGACATTAACTTATAGCAGAAGACTTAAAACACTAATATTAGGATTCAATGCATCTCTACTCAACTGTTTGATAAAATAACTTAGAACGTTTAAAGGTCAAACATTCAACTTGGCCAAAGTGGTAACTCAAGCCTTAACATAAGAAATATAATGTAAAGACAACTGAACTACTAACTGTCTATGAACCCTCTAAAAGAAGGAGGGATGTCGGGACAAGTCCCCCGATCATCCTAACAACTAAAATACTAAAATAAATGATAAAAAGGGGGTCCTCCGGATAGCAAGGAGGCTCACCAACTGACTCTGAGTGCTCAACTGGATCAACGAGGCGCTGAATATTGATCCTGGTTACCTGTGTCTGCATCATAAAATGATGCAGGCCAAATGACATCAATACATTGAATGTACGAGTATGCGAGGGGAATACTAAACAAGATATAAGCTTGAAAGGAATCTGAAAAAAACACTTACCTTGGCTTTACTCAACTCAAATGCAAAGTAAAAACAACAATAATGGTGCAGTTTATTCAAAGCATTTAAAACAATAGGTGATAAATCAATGTATTAAAGATATACAATAACAACTTAGTTTACTCATATAATAAAGTAATATAATACTGTGGGAGTTTCTCTAACCGACAACCATCACTATGAGCCTAAGTGATGATACAACTTCTCGTCCACGCTGCCAGAAATGTCTTATACTTTGCAGTCATATAGAACGCCTCAACTAAGTGGATCCACTAGTCTATGCTAAAAAGCACTAAGGAATCATCTAAAAAGTATGATCATTTCTACCCATGATGGCTACATGGTTTATGGAGACTTGAGTTATTATGAACTCGCGTCCCCATATCGGTGCTCAATACTACTCCCAAAATATACTCAGCTCATATGTTTTAAAAACAAAACTCTTTCTGTGATTTGAGATAATTACTCAAAAACTACCTTAAAGGCTCTCTTGGAAATCAGTGCTTCCTTTCCTGCTCAAATGTGAAAACATTTTAATTCTTCAGAATTCTTAGTTCCCGTATAATCTTTAAAGAAATGAACTTTACTCTTACTCTTTACTCAACTCAAGGTTTAAGTCTTAAAACAAAGTTAAAACGTTTGTAAAAGACTTTTGGAAAACTCTATGAACTTCTCTTGACTTAACTCTTAACCTCTTGACTTGACTCTTAACTTTATTGGAATTGAATTATGGATTCAAGGTTCATGATCTCATTTTTATGGATGATTTCATGATGTTTGTTGACACCCAATTTTGGCCTAACATTTTCAAAATTCGTAACTTTTAAGTTTTATTTATTTAATAGTTCAAAATAATTTTTTTTATAATTTTAAATAAGTTTATCGATAACTATCCTTATTTATCAAAATTTAGGATTTATTTTTTTTATCAGTTAATTTTAAAATTACATTTTTACATGTCATTAGTTAAGTTCATTATATTTATTTTATTTGTTACATTTGTTAATATCCATTTTGATATTTTGCACAATCTAAAAATTCATTTAAATACGGATATTTCATTTAACCAACAACTTTGGGTCATAATCTTAAGCCCACAATTTGAGCCCATTATAAAATTATTTTCCTATATAAGTTTGAATTAGGTCAAAAATAAGGGGGTGGATAATATTTTTAGGTTTAGGACTTCTCTTCCATCCTCATTTCCAGCCGCCCAAGTTGAAGCCACCGCCACCCACACCTCCATTTTTCCGGCAACCAAACAGCCACAACACACCCAACCACGATCCCATCTTCTCCGAGCACCAAACAAACCCATAAAACCCACCGGAAAAAAAAAAAAAAACCCGACCAGATCCATCACCAAACAACTGAAATCCCACCTGAAACAAACTCAACAAACAGTCAACAACAACACCAAATCACCGCCGAAAACCACCTCAACGCCGCTGCAACTCCAGCAGCGAACAACAACCCAAAATCCCCTTTGTTTTCCAACAAATACAACCAGAAAACACCTCCAAATGACCAGCAAATCGACCACCAGAACACCACTATAAACCACTCCCTTCCCCTTCCCCTCCCCCTTTACGATTTTTATTTTTGTTTTGCAGGTACTTTAGTGAGCTACGAGTTCTTTTTCCGGCGAGCTCGTGAGCATCAGAAATAATTTCGACCATGCAAAACAACCGGATCTGGCTAAAAAAGAACTCTCCCGATAACCTTCTTAAATTTACATTTTTCATATCTATCCGTATATGTTTTTAGCTTTCTGTTTGTAATTATCTTTCTTTCTATTCTCATTTTTATTGTTGTCGTTCTTTTATATTGTTGATTTTTAAACTGTTAGTATTTTATTAGGTCGTGTATTCTCTATTTAAATTCATTGTCTCTTGTTATAGTTTATTATATGTATATTTGTTTTAATTGTTTATCCGTATTGCTTTACTTTTTGTTAACATTAATTATTCTTAATATATTAGAGTTAGTCGTATACATCTTTAAATATTTCCCATAAGTTGTGTGTTATTTTATCATCACGTGGTTATTATTATTTTTAATTATTGTTACCGTTTTGTATTGTGGTAGCTAAATATATTGTGTTGAGCTGGATTTAATCTTGTTTATAGTGTGGTGACACTTTCTGTTAATCTCATTCTCTCTAATTATATTTTATCTTAGTTTGCTTTATTTAGTTATTTTTGATGTGTTAATTTATTGGGATTGGTTATGTCCACCTTTTCTAGAATTTTAAACATTATTGGTTAACATTATTTAGTTATTTTTATGAGATTTATTTTACTTATGTTAATTATATTATTTAGATGTCACATATTACTCTTTATTGCTTTTGTTAGTTTCACGTGATTAGTTTGAAAGAATATAAGTTAAAATTGGCCAATGAAAAAATTTCTCCGTCGATTTTGGAGGCCTCCACATTGCAAAAGACGGAAATTTAATTTAAGTTTGTATATTTTGTAAGTTAAAATTGGCCGATGAAGAAATTATCGTCGATTTCCAAGGCCCCCCATTTTAAAAGACGGATTTTTATGTTTAAGTTATTATTTAATTCACTTATTTTTATTCGTATTTATTCACCACTAACACTTTTACTAAGTGTCTTTACAGGTACTCGGAGCTGCTTCCCATTGTAGCTATTCGAACAAAGTTCGAATAATATTTTTAATTCATTATCGTATATTATTGACGATAGGCAAATCTAGGTTGTTTCTTATATTATTGTTTTATTTTGTCACTTATGTATATTGCATGTTTATTTTATTTGTATATTATTTTTATCTCCTCCTCAATTTGAAAAAATAAATAAAATGAACTCAGTCGGGACCCACAATTGTGGATTTTGAAGGATGCCTAACACCTTTCCTTCGAAATGACTTGAACCCCTTACCTAGAATCTTATGGTTTCGTAGATCACTTAATGGTTTCCTAGTTTTTTCCTAAAATTAGGTGGCGACTCCTTTAAAATTCGTTTATTCTTAAAACTCTTTTAAAATTGAATCAATTGTTTATTTTTTGAGTCACCGCGACGTTTCGCCCTATTTGAATAGAGTAGGGATGTAAACAATGTTTAGACGTACCTTAGAGTATAGAAATCGACTAGAAAATATATGTACGTTACTAAGAAACTTGTACGGAAAGAAGTGGGAAAAGGTGGAAAAACTGGCGTCCCTGGCGCTCTGAGAGGTGCGGGGCACCAGAGGGTGAATTTCAAGGACTGGGTTGGGGCGCTCTAGCTGGCGCGACACCCCAGAACCCAAATTTCAGAGTCCCTGCTGGGGCGCTCTGGCTGGCGCGGCGCCCCAAAGCCCAAATTTCAGAGTCCCTGCTGGGGCGCTTTGGCTGGGGCAGCGCCTTAGGCCCTGCCTAGGTGGATTCTGACTTTTCTTCTTTCTTTTTCAACTCTAAACCCCCTATTTCAACTTAGTTCTTTCCCCCAAACACTTAGAATCAAATATACCATTAATAAATGTAAGATTCTACTCAAAAACACACCTAAAATCATGAATCAAACTCAAAAAACTTCAACAACAAGAGAACACACAAGATTTCAACAAATTATCATCAAGAACTCATAATATTTGCTTTCAAAACTACACATCTTTGCTTAATTGAATCATTATTGGCGCATGGGTGAACTAACTCAACGTTATGTGATCTCACATACCTCGTAGGATTGAATCCTTGGCGAAATCCACAATCAAAATTGCACGATCTTGACGAATTTTGACTTTTCTCCTCTTTTCTCTTTTCTCGAAGCCCTAGCGTGAATTTCCACTTGTTTCAACTGATATAATTCTGATTAGACCCCAATTAAACTCCTAAATCAAAATAAACTAATTGGGTAAGGAAAAGACCAAATTACCCTTCCAAAATCCGGATTAGACTTTCCTTATTTGAACAACCCAATTTCAAATGGGCATATCTCACTCATACGAACTCGGAATTGCGCAAACTCGGCGGCATTGGAAAGATAATTCCAAGATATTTCCTACGATATCTGAAAGAACACCTAAATCATCCTGAGATAGGATTTATGGTCGTTTGAAGTTGACCAAAAAACTCAAACTTTATCCTAACTAAACCAATTTTCCAGATTTTTCATTCTTTCCAAAAATGACTCTTTCTAAATCTAGCTCTTTCTAGTTCTTTCAATTAGCGAGATGTTACAGTACCTTCAAGAATCCTAATTGAAATTGAACACACCTTGTAGAGTCGCACAAATTTTTAATGTCTACACATGCCTATGTCATTATTATTTCCTCTAGGTGAGAGATGACAATATAATGGTGATGGTGGTAGTTGTTATTGATTTGTATGCACACCTTTGTTGTTTGAATATTCTACTAGTTTATCTCCATTTCATAGTTAATTGGATGAGATAGAACATGATTCATGAATTTTTGATAGCCGTAAACACTTTCACATAAAGGACAATGAACCATTGATAGAAGAGTCAACATTCTGAAAAATAAAATAGAAAATGAAGCAACATAAAAAAATGTTAATATTTGAAGTCAAACAACCTAAAACATTTACCTAAAAATAGGATAACTTTACCTATCTGATGAGAATGGTGACGGTGACAACTATAATGATAGTTGTTGGTTTACATGCACATTTGTATCATTACCATTACCTCTACCTCAACGGGGATAAATTAACGGTGGTGGTGATGATGATCGTAAATTAAGTCTTTGTTCTCATGGTTCATACATGTTTGAACGAATCTGAAAGTTTTGGTAATGATTCACTTGGGCTGTTTGAACCTTCTACTTTTTTTCTCTATTTCATAGTCAATTAGATGAGATAGAACATGATTCATGAATTATTGATAGCCGTAAATACTTTCGTCACATAAAGAATAATGAAGCAATGATAGATGAGTCAATATTCTGAAAAAACAAAATAGAAAAGAAAGTAACATAAAAAAAATGTTAATATTTGAGGTCAAACAACATAAAAAATTTACCTAAAAAGAGGACAACTTTACCTATCTGATGAGGATGATGGTGGAGATAGTGACAATACTAGTTGTTGGTTTACATACATATCTGTATCATTATCATTGCCTCTAACCCAACGGGGATGATATAACAATGATGGTGATAGTGGTGATGATTATTGTGAATCAACTCTTTCATTTCTTGTGATTTCTTCATATTGAACCGATTATGTAGATTTTGATAATGGTAAACTAAGTATGTTTGAATCTTCCACAGTGTATATCTCCTTTTGTTGGTGCGTTTGATGAGATTCAACTTGTTTCAATAGTTCTTGATAATTGTAAATAATTTGATCAGAAAAATGACAATGGAGTAAGGATAGATGAGTTGACATTGTAAAGAACAGAATATAAAAAAAGCAATATAAAAAATATTAATCTTTGAGGTCAAGTAACATAAATTTTAACCTAAAAAGAAGTGAACTTCACGTATATAATTTGTTCTGAACAAGGAGATGAGATTGAATTGTGCATGTCAACTCTAGAGACTGTATGGAGAATTTATAGGCGAGTTCACTACTCACCTTCGGACTAGTATATTTCACATCTCTTATAATGGCAAGTTTATTAAAGTGAGAGTTCAGTAATCAAAATTTAAAAATTATTGATATTTTTTACCTTTTAGATATACTATTCAATTTATATATTAGTTAACTTGTTAAAAAAAATTCTAAACACTATGTGATAAATATTTTCTCTTTTTTGACTTTTTATTTTTTAAATCCTTTCAATCTAGATGAATTTAGAATTAGATTATCACAATAATTTTATTATGGAAAATCTTTTATTATTCTTTCATTATGAGTAATTATGAAGATCAAAATAATATTCAAACTTTTTAGTTTTAAAAAATATACCTACCTAAAGAAACAAAATCATGGTATACTAAAAGAATATCTTACTCTACGTTTTCTGAATTCATTTTTTTTTCTCAAAGTAAAATCTCAACCCTAAAAAATTAATTATTTTTATACCTATGAATGTTCAGTACATAAAGATACTTTTCCCATCTTATTTCCATCTCTAATTTTTTTATCGCGATTCAAATATGTATAACTAAGACAAGCAATTGAAAATTTACCCGATCAGTAAGTAAATATATCCATTGTCATTGAATCATCATTTTATCGCGATTCAAATATGTATAACTAAGACAAGCAATTGAAAATTTACCCGATCAGTAAGTAAATATATCCATTGTCATTGAATCATCATTTCAAAATGCATAACATCAATAACTAGATAAAGAGTTCGAGAGAGCATATATGTCACTCTCCGACCATGGGCCTAGGTGAGACCAACCCTTGATGTCTTAACTTGCCTAAGAGAACATGACATAACTTATATCATATGCAAAAGAGTGAGGTGTTGCAATGCATACCATCAGAACAATTTTTTTCAATTGATAAATTTTTATTTAATAAAAAAAATTACACACTGAATTCATAAAAATAATCTAAGTTTACATCATAAATAAATATACTAGACTCGATCAATCTCTGAGGCCTTAACTTAACATGAATAACTCTTTTGTCGTGGGAAAGGTCATACATATAAGCAAAACTAAAAAATATGAAATAGATGTCATGCCCCAAAGAAAAGGAGGTTCATCAATAACTAAGTAAGTAGAACCTAACATGCTGCTCGACCATCTGTCTAAGTACTTGAGTCTACATTATTTAAAATGCAGTATCCCTAACAAGAGACGTAAGTACATTCGAAATTGTATTGTATGTAAATAGATGAATGAAACATCAAGTATAACTAAAATATAAAGGTAGCTCAAGAAAACATAGTCGTATCTTGAAAAATAAAAAAAAGTTCAAAACAACAAGAACTTAACTTTCATATATATATATGAGACAAGTGTCAAAAATACATCTAAACTATATTCTTTTTTTGAGTTTCATATCTAAACTATCACTTTTTAGTTTGAGAAACACACCTCTATATTTTATACCACTCTCATCATGATGTGTGTAATACACTCTCTCTTTTATTTTAAAGAATTTCCACATCACACTCCACATGGACAAAACATTCAACCTTGACAAAAATTAAATAAATTATTAGTATTAGTTAAAATTAAAAATTTAAAAACTATTATCCAAAAAAATAATATTTCTTTTATAAAATAAAATGTAAAATATTTTTCTTACCCCACTCCATCACTTCCTCTCACCCCCCACCCCACCCGGCCCTTTTCTTTTTTTTAAAAAAAATCTTTTATAAAAGTATTTTTTTTTTACTTCATCTCCTCCCCCTCCCCCCTCAAATACTAATTTAGATATTACTTTATTTTTTAAAAAAATAATTCTACCCACCCCACCTAACCCTTCGCTTCCAATTTTTTTTTCTCATTGTTAGATATATACATATCAAAAATATTTTTTACTTGCCGCCGCAAGATTTTTTTAATTTTTTTGTTTATTTATGTTATATTCAGTACACTAGTAGAATTTTTTTTTCCTAAAAATATATGTACATACATATCTAACACAAAATGAGAAAAATGTAAAAAGAATAAAAATTAGGAGTGGAGGGTTAAATAGGATGGGGTAACTTTTTAAAAATAAAATAAAATAATAATATCAATTTTGTGGGGGGGGGGGGAATGAGTGGGTGGTCCGGAGGGGTACGTGGAGGAGGTGGTGGAGTGGGGTAAGAAAAATATTTTTTATTTTTTTTTATTTTTATGGATAGTAATATTTTAATCTTTAATTTTAATTAATATTAATAATCTATTATTTAATTTTTGTCAATGTGGAATATTTTATCCATGTGGAATGCCATGTGTCAAGATGTTTTCAAATAAAAGAGAGAGTGCATTACACACACCACTGAGGTGTGTTTCTCAAACTAAAATATGATAGTTTAGGTATGAAATTCACACTCTCAATAGTTTAGGTATGAAACTCAAAAAAAGGGGATAGTTTAAGTGTGTTTTTGACAGTTATCTCTATATATATTTCATCATCATTAAGTTCATTATGAGTGATTTTCCATCAAATTAACATAAATCTACCATGCAAGAACATGGAGTCTGGAGTCTGATCTCTATTTGATCATTTAAACCATCTCATACCTTGACGGGATATGAGACATACATAACATATTTTGCTAGCAAATGATCTAAAATTAGTTACACCTCAAGGCATCATGTATTTGCATGATTTTTTAATCATTATCTTGTAGACCTATACCTTCTCAATTGTCAATACTACTCATGTTAAATACATACATAGATTAGGTCATAATCATATTTAGTTCCATAAGCTCATAATCATAGTTAGTACAATAGCTCATAAATCATAATTAGTTCATTTGCCTTATGTTGCAAAGCTCATAAGTTTGTAGATCATAGTTCATAAGTCTAAGTGGTCTAAATCATATCATAAATCATAAACTTCATATTCTAAAGAAAAATTATGGTATTCTCTCTTTTGAAGAAAAATTATAAATCATAATTCATACTTGTAAAATCTCATAGTGAAAGTGAGTAGATTCTCGAAACAAGAATACTATAGAGAATGAATGTTCACATGGAGAGATCATGAAGTTAATAAGGATTCACCCAGAACAAAGATGTAACATTTTCATCATAAATCCTAATTTGTTCATAGAGGAAAACTCATTAGACATGAATAACATAGAGTGGGAAAGAATAAAGATGTTCTCGCAGATAGAGAGAGCATTACATACCTCTAACCGTTTAATTATAATTATGGATAAAGAATCAATCTCCTCCAAACTCTAGGCTTGACATTGTTGAGAATAATTTCTTCGAGGATCCTATGATCACGGATTAAAATTACGTTACAGATTTGCATATGGTGTTAAAAACACTTGAATTAACGTATGAAAACTTACCGTAATGTGGATAAGTGTTGAGAGGTGAGAATACTTATGTTAGGTCTCCAAAAAAAAAAGAAACAAATGCAAACTTTGGAAAAGTTCAAACTAAGTAATATTTATAGACTTGGACTATGCTGGGACATTCACCATGGCATGGTCCTCGTTGCAGTGACTTGGATATTTTTTTATTTGAAATTCGACACCGACTTATAATTGAATTAATTATATTACATACAATCGTATACACGTTCTCACTTTAAAGTGTACATTTGAACGTTATCAATAAGATAAAGGACATTGGAGCAGTTCCAAGTGACTAATTGTTCTAAAGAACAAAAATAAAGTTCTCAAAAAAAAAAAATTCTTAAAAAAGAAATAACACTAAATTATGCTCGCCAGTCTTACAGACTAAATGGAGAATTTTGGAAGAGCATTTCATCTCATATTATGATTAAAGAGTTGTAAATAACATTTGTAAATTTATCTGTGTTTTATTTTTCTTTTTTTATGTGTGTATGATCAATCATTGTTGCGACAAAGCTACACTACAACAAAAATAATTGTCTATGAATTTAATACAAAAATATTATTATTATTATATGTTACACTATTAAAAATGTGAATTTTTGGTGAGTGTCAATTGGAATGTTATAGCAAATATAATATTTTTTATGAGAAGTCCATCGAAGCGTTTCTGACACATCAATTTTTTATGGATTCCATTAAAACTCAATTGAAAATCCATGTATTTTATTAATGTTAGTTTTTATATAATAATTTGTTTAAGTTAATACATAAAATTGAATTTAGAACTAAGATTATAATAATAGTTGACATAATAAATGCTTAGGATAAGTCATTTATTTTCCTTTATTAGAGAATTGACTATTTCATTTTGAAACAACATTAAAAATATTCATGGGGTGGAAAAATTATAAACCAATCACGTTCAATGAAACTACAGATTTTGTTTTAGTTATAATTGTGTCAAGTATCATTGACTAACATTATGATGGCTTCTATTTGATTAAATAATAATTTATCTATGTTTTTAATAAAATGTTATGTTACACATAGAATTCTGGAATGAATAGTATCAATATATATAACATTAGATTTTAGGCTATAGTGATAACATACACACAAAAGAATCAATGACTCCAAGGAATGTCATATTAAAGTTTCAAGAGGAGTACAATTTTGTAAATGATTAAAAAACTTGAACAAAAATATCCAAACAACTGGCGGTTGAGACAATTTACGATAATTAAAAAGAAAGCAAATGTTTTAGGCATAGATACTCTTGGCCTTAAAGCTTTAAACTTAGATCCACCTCACTAGTTTCTCTATCACAAATGAGTCGAGGTTTGAATTCCAACTGTAATGGATCAAATTTATCCAAAATAGGAAAATCTACCTCCTTTTTATGTGGTCCTTCAAATTCTAGAGGGGTTTCATTTAGGTCAATAACTACTGAATTTAAACTTCGTACATAAGTCCTTCTTGTCGATTGAATCATTTGTTGCAATTGATTTTCTTCCACGCATATGTTATTATTATTAACTGAAAGAAGACGATATGATGATGAAGGTGATGGTGATAGTAATTGTTGATTTGTATTCACATCTCCGCCTTCATTGCTAACTCTAATTGAGCCGGTGCCATATGAAGATATTGATAGTAGCTGTTGATTTGTATGCACACCTCTTTCATCATCGTTGCCTCTAATAAAACGAGCATTATATGAGAATGATGGTGGTGGTGCCATCGATGTCGGTAGCAACAATGATTCCTGTTGATTTACAAGCACATTTGTATTAGTATTATAATCTCTAGCCCATCAAGGATAAATTAACGGTGGTGATTATTCTGATTGTTAATTAATTATTTTTCAAGGTTCTTACATGTTGGACTGATTCTAAAGGTCTTGGTAATGATTCACTTAGGTTGTTTGAACTTTCTACAACGTCTACCTCCATTTCATCGTCTGAATGAGAATTCACATGAATCATGAATTCTTGATAGCCATGAACAGTTCCCCTACATATAGGACACTCGATCAGTTCTAGATGAGTCGACATCCTGAAAAACAAAAATAAAAAAGAAAACAATACAAAAATGTTAATATTTAAGGTAAAAAGAACATAAAAAATTTACCCAAAAAAGGACAACTTCACCTATTTTATTTTTTCAGAGAACGAGAGATAAAACTGAATTGTTCTTCTGAATTGTGGAGACTATATAAAGATTTTATAGGCTGGAGGTTCAGATTTGTAGATTTTACATCTATTAATAAGTTTGTTGAAGTGACAGCTTGACAATTAAACATGAAAGTTATTTCTTTTGTTTTCTTATTAAATATACTATTGTCCTTTGGTTATTATAGATATTCTCCAATTTACTCATATTAGTTCATTTATATTGTGGGAATATTTTCTTCCTTTGTTGGATTTTCATTTTTCAAAAGAAAATTAGCACTAACAAACTAAAATTATTTTTTTAATAACTTTTTTTTGCATTTATTTCTATTGCACTATTTATTCTAGTTCCTACCATTTTTCTTTTTATCATTTATGTAAAAACAATCAGTCAAAATGATTAATTATTAGCTAATAAATGAAACTTGACTTCTGAGTTCTAAAATATTTGTTTGTATAATATTTAATGTGATTTTAATTTTTTGTGTTAATTACCAAACAATAATAAAAATAATATATCATGATTTAATAGAAAATGATATTGTTGCAGTAATTAGTTGTACCTTCTTTTTACAAAGGTGTACCTTTCAATCTATATAAATTTCGAATTGGTTTATCACAATAGTTTCATAGTAAATACTTATGTCCAGTCATTTAATATTCCTCCAATAAGAGATATTTGCAAATTATAGCAATATTGTAAGTTTTTTAATTCTTGAAAATGTACCTATCAAAATAAATGAACTCGTGATTTACTAAAAGGGAAAAGACATAAATTCACCCATGAATTTGTCCCGAAAAGTCAGTTACACGCTTAAACTATTGTAATGACCTATTACACACCTAATTTTATACAAAGTGATATTAATACCCCCTTAGAAGATGATATGAAACAAAAAGTGTCTTCACCTTCCTTAAGGTGCGTGAGAAGAAGAAAATTTATGTTAAAATGACAAGTTTAAACACGTGGCACTATTTTATTAGTCATTATATAATTAAGTATTATAATTTCTAATATATTAATTATGTCATTTTTTTATTTTTTATATTTTTATTGACCCCAATTTGTTTAAAGCTTTTACATTTTTTTTTTTTTTAAAGTTCTTCTTCTTTACAAATTCTTTGTCACCATTGATGATTTCTTCAAATATCCATCACTCTATCTTAAAAAGGAACTCTAAAAAGAAGTAAAAAATAGTGGGGAGGATGTTGATTTCCACTGGAAAGTTAATAATTTTAACTTAAGGTTCATGATTTTATTCGAATTCGCCGGAGGATTCACCGGAGAAGAACACCGGAAAAAATTATGAGAAAGATAATGACTTCTATTGAAAATCCTATGACATTTATGCATAAAATTCATGATTCATTGCCTACATTTTTCAAAAATTCATGGAAGAAAATAATTTTCTGTCTTTGTCTTCTTTATTCTCGCCGGAGCACCACCCACAACCATCACAATGTTATTTTTGTCTCAAGCCATCAATATCATATTTGATGTTACACACAAAGAATACTAATGAAATGCTTGATTTTCATCCATAATTATCAAGATTTCAAAAGAAATTTTACAAATCTGAAAGTTTTTATTTGTTTCGCCGGCAACAATGGTGTTGCCCACCGCCTATCGCCACCGCCAATATCACTAAACTTCATAATCGTCTTATTGTCTCATGTTCTCTCTTCAAATTTCTTGTTTTCCCTTCAATTTACGAATAATGAAGAAGAAAGAAGAATGGATTTTAAGAAGAAAGAAATGTAAGGTGAGAAGAGGAAGAAAGTCTAGGTTTTTACTTTTTGCAAAAGTCTAAGAAAATATTTAAGCAAAAATGGTTTAAAAAAATTAAAATAATCTTGTTTATGTGTCAAAACGTGTGTATAACACTGTAGACATTGAAATTTTGTGGGACTCTACAAGACGTGTTAAATTCGAATTGGGACTCTAGAAGGTGTGTTCAGTTTCAATTAGAATTGTTGGAGGCTACTCAACCCTCCCTTAGTTTATCCCTATATAAAGGGTACTAAATTCCCTTAAAAAGGTATCTCAAATATTCCGCAAATTGATGGAATATTCATATAGAGGTCAAATATAAATCATCCTAGTTTGAGAAATACGCCACTAACGGCCCTCAAATTATGTAGATCAAGTTCAAATCATCCTAAGTCGGGAAATACGCCACAAACGTCCCTCGAATTATGGGTAATATCTTATGAGAGAAGAATCAAGGGATCAACAAAATTGTACCCGCAATCTTGATGAATAAAATTATGTTTCTTCATATTTTTTGTGATTGTAATTTATGTTCTGTCACTTTAAAATTTGTTGTAAACAAACACATTTTCACACAAAAACTGGTATTGTCTTCGGAAGGGGGTATTAATTTCACTTTAAACAAGATTGAGTGTGTAATAGATCGTCATGATAATTTAAGCGTGTAACTGACTTTTCGGAACAAATTCATAAGGAAATTTATGTCTTTTCTCTACTAAAAAAGATCATCTTATTCCGCTACACTAGTATCCCGAATGTGTGCTAAGTAAGTCAAAAATTCCTCCTCTATCGTCCTCCTTGTTCTAAAAATGATATCACACTTTTAGATGCATAGTTAAATGTACCATTCCACACCAAATCCAAAGTAACAGTTTTAGCATACTATCCAAAATTGTATGATAAAGAGATAATCAATTCATACCTAAAATCACATCAAATTCCACCATATCAAGAATGATAAGGTCGTCCACCCATCTATCATACTCCAACAAAATCATAACACTATATCAATACACTACTAATAAATCATATACATGAAGAGAAACATGTATAGGCACTACCAAGGAATCACACATCATATTCAGGTACGTACCAAAATATGCAGATACATAAGATCAAATAGATAATGAATTAAATAAAATAACAGTCTGTCAATAAAAAAATCAAAATAGTACATGTGATAACTGCATTTCAAGCCTTAACCTCTTTTCAACCTAGCAAAGTATATCAACAACCACCTCAACTCCCGGACTGTATGCCTCCATGAGTACCTACATGACTTGTTTATGCTCCATCCCTATTTTCTTTCTAAGTTTTTTTTTTATCTTGATCCAAATTTGTGTAACTAAGATCCTACACAACCAATCAAACATCTATCCACCAAGAAAAATCATCATTTGTTATTAAATCAATATTTCACAAGCCATAACATCAATAACTAGATAAATGTGAATCATAACAAACAAATAAAGTTTGAGTGAACATGATAAATCGAATCATATATCTAAATTAGTTATAGATCATCTATTATACATGAATACAAAAAAATGTAAAGGTAAATCATATGTAAAAGAAAACTGACATAAAATGACGTTAACTCTACATGAGAAGTTGACGATTCAACTTAAAAGTTGAATCAACTTAGGAATCTATTTAGCATTCACAATTTTTTTATACAATGCGCTAAGTGGTGAATCATAATGACTAAGTATGCATCAATGATATTTATTTGTACTTTAGAGATGAGTCTTATATAAATCAATTTAGCATTCACAATTTTTTTTATACAATGCGCTAAGTGGTGGATCATAATTACGAAGTATGTGATGAGTTGGGAATTTCGACACATTTAGGACTTATTATTCAAATTATCTTGAGTTGAGATTAAACCCAATTCAAATTATCTTGAGTTCAATCCTTAAAATTTTGAGCGGGTTACATATGTTTGGGTTCATTTTTTACACTCCTACGATAAACTACTTATTCACTCTTCTACATCCTGCAAATAGGTATCATTAATACATACAAGTGATAAAATCAACACCCCTCAACCCCCATCTAGGCATCCATCCCACACCAACATTTTGAGACTAAAAGAAAGGAAAAAGATTCACTTTTTCCTAAATTGGTATCTGCTAAACTACCTACTCATCTGTCTAATTCTACCAATAGAAAAAAGGTCCACTTTTTCAATAAGTACAAGTGATATAATCACACACCAACCCAACTCAACACCAGAATCAAGAAACAACATTATGAGGCAAAAATGAGGGGAAAAATACATTTTTTTTCAAGTGGGTATTTGAAAAATTACCTGCAATGTTGATCAGCATCGCAATTTGGGTGAAAGAAGACATAGATGGACATTTTGCTCTGTGGATAAAAAAAGTTGTATGAAACTGTTGTGACTCTTGTGAGGCCAAAATGTTTTCTTTTTCTGAAAAAAAAACACTTTTTTGAAAAATGAACTATTTGACAAATTCTTAAAAGATTTCAGGTCTTCCAAAAGAAAATGACAATTAACAAAATTCTATTTTCTTAGTTTACATATTATTTTATTTTAATTTGATTTTTCTTTTTAATTTTACATTATTATAAAAAAAAAAATAGTAATAGCTAAAGATTGAATTCAAAGAAAGATAGGTAACAAATAATTAAAAAATTCTTCTTTCAATATTTTTCAACAATACTTTTACACTTTTTAAAAAAAAAAATAACAATTAAGGATTTTAGCTTCCCTAGAAAGGTAACCATTTTTTTTTCTTTGCGTAGTTTACATATTATACTTTAGAAAGATAGTTGTTCTTTTTTGTAATTTGACTTTCAAAAGCACTTTTAAAAAAAATAGTCAAACACAAATTGTTTATCACAAGCACTTTTCAAATGAATTTGTCAAACACAAATTACATTTTTTGAAAAATACGTTTCTAAAAAGCTATTTTAAAAAGACGTTTCTAGAAATAAGTAGTTTTTAGCAGCAATGTCAAACATGCCCTAAATTTTATCAACAAAATATAGTGAATATATGTTAGCATTTTAGCTTAATTTTAATTTAATATTGATAAAAAATTCAAATAAAATAGGCATAATCTTTTCTTGGGAAGTATTATATATATATATATATTAAATGATTGGTTTAATGTTTCTTAGCATCTTCTTTTTAAAAGATCGTTTAAATATTTCAATGTTATTGTACTTCCATGTGCACAAGTCAATAATTAGTGAGCAATAAAAATCCATTCATCTTTCCAATTGTGAGTAAATAGATTATTTTTAAAGAAATGTAGTATATTTCATGATTTTGAGAGAGTCACGAGCTTGAAAGATTATAGTTGATTATGCGGTTTGAATTGCGTTGGTCAATTGTGTAAAGGGATTTATAAATACAAAAATGTTACATTTGAAATTTAAACTAATAATATAAAGTAATTTTTAAACTTCTTTTATCATTACACTAAAAGTTCAAATCTGTTTTTCCGTTGTAAGCCTGACCACGTTGTCTATCTCTCTATGGACAAACTAATGTTCGCTTGGTAAACATATATAATATGCAAGGATATATAAATAGCAGAATGTTTAACATACTAAGTGTATGAGTGCATGTTTATATGCATGATAAATTACATGTAATTTGCATCATTACATGCATTCATTTTTTTTGTAAAAAGACTTATCTCTAAAGTACAAATAAAGGTCATTGATGCATATTGATAACGCTCAACTGCACTTCATTCGATTTGGGGTAAAAACGTGTTCTGATCGTTTGTAGAAGTAAAGGTTTCGTAACATGAAAATTAATCACAAAGTTTCAACGATTAATATCAAATGAGGGAATTAGTAACCAATTCATGACAAAGAATACTTAACACGGAAAGTAAATAATTAGAGATCGGACCTTAGGAATGTGATCAATTGAATGTTAATTTCGCGTAATGGGTAATTACTAGTTGCTCAAAGTTGTTGAATCTCAATGGGTAGGTTAGGTTTTTAATACAATAGTCATCTCTCAATCAACTATTATGTTTCAAGCGAGTTCTCTCAAACCTCGACAAATTTATCATTACTAAACAACTCAAATTCCTTAACTCTTTCAATCTAGGTTTGTAAAGACGCAATCAAACCCACTTTCTCAAGCTAGATTTTAAAGACGCAATCCATACAACTATCAATCAATCATTCTACTCTATTACCTCTTTCTCAAGCAAGCATAGAGAGTTAAGCTATAACTGAATTTGAAACTTCAATTCCTCAATTAAAACATGAACAAATAATTAAACTCACTTCAAAACAATATTAAAATCAACAATTAGTAACACCCAATAGCTAATTAATGCATTCGATTACATGATCACACCCCTAAGGTAAGGAATTTTAGCTAAGCATAGCAGAAAACAAGAAATTGTTACCAACAAAGTTTTTCATTTGAATTGCTAACGATCTGCAATACCCAAAATGTTGAAATCCGAGCTAAAATCTTACAATCTCCAAATCTAAATCCCAACATTTCTCTAAGAATGTTCAACAATGTAACAAATGCGAAAAACTCTCAAAAACCCAAGAATACACAATATGTGGACTCTTTTCTTCTTTCAAAAATTGAATTTATACGTTTTCAAAAACTCAGCGCGGAGTCAACTCGGCGAAGTTAGTCGGGATCGGTGATCCATTTAGCGATCCGTTGAGTTGCTCTTCTTCTCGTTTTTTGTCTTGGTTCCTTCATCAAATTGTTCTGGAACTTTTGGCGAGCTTGGTCGTTGTCGCCAATTCATTTGGCGCGTCGCCGAATCATCTTTTTGCTCGCCAAGTTGGTTTGGTCCATGGGTTACTTCGCTGGAACTTTAGGCGAGCTGGAGGCTCACTCGGTGAGTCGACGAGTGGCTTTTACAAGCTCCAACTTTTCTTTTCTTCAGCTTTTTCAACTTTTTCGCTCTTTTTTTGCATCGTAATGTCCTTGCCTCACTCTTAAGCCTTCATTGCTGCATATCAACAGATTAACATCAGTTATGAGCATAAAATATGCATTCTCATATTTTATATGAGAATATGAGCCCAATTCAATCTCCAATTTCAACCCGTTTTAAAACTCTTTACTAAGATATGTTCCTATATTAAATGTATGAATTATTATCTATTTAACATCTTTAGGATTTATCTATCCATTTGTTACTTTTTTTAAAAATAATCTTGAGCGAAAATTCGAATTGTGATTATAAAAGTCAAATATCACTATGTTAAAATTATTGAGATTAATCGGGTCAAGACTCAACCCGTTTTTTACCCATTTGAACCCAACCCATTTGAGCCCAAATTAAATTTGGGCGGGTCAAAGACCTAACCTGATTTCTATCTTAACCCATTTTAATATCTCCAATTTCAACCCAACCAGTCCATTTGACACCCCTAGTTTATCATATAGCAATTTGGAAAACGTGAATCTTTTTCCTTTTTTTTTGGTCTCAAAATGTTGGTGTGGGGTGGATGCCTGAATGGGGGTTGAGGGGTATTGATTGTATCACTTGTATGTGTTAATAAACCTATTTGCAGAATGTAGAAGAGTGAATAAGTAGTCTATCATATACCAATTTGGAAAAAGTGAATCTTTTTCCTTTCTTTTTGGTTTCAAAATATTGGTGTGGGATGGATGCCTAGGTGGGGGTTGAGGGGAGTTGATTTTCACTTGTATGTATTAATGATACCTATTTGCAGAATGTAGAAGATTGAATAAGTAGTTTATCAGATACCAATTTGGAAAAAGCAAATCTTTTTCCTTTCTTTTGGTCTCAAAAAGTTGGTGTGAGGTGGATGGGGGTTGAAGGGTATTGATTCTATCACTTGTATGTGTTAATGATACTATTTGCAGAATGTAGAGTGAATTAGTAGTTTATCAGATACCCATTTGGAGAAAATATATGTCTTTTCTTTTGTCATGTTTGGTGTAAAAGCTATTCTTGATTCTTTATATTGTTTTTGGGGAGAGAGGGTCGAGAAGTATTGTTTTATTTCCCTCAATTGTATGTGTTAATGGAGCTAATTTCTTTTGACCGAATGTAAAAGATGGTGTTCTTCAATGACTGATAAGGGTGTAATTTCACAGCCGTTGAAGAAATCTGAGGTGGTAGAGCAGCAGAAAGTCATGGCTGTGGAGATATCTAAAAAGAAGTAAGATCTCTTAATTATAAATGCCTATGAGTCTTTAGCTGAATTTTGAGCTAAACTATTTGGTTGAAATTTGATGATAATATTAGTGCGGTCCTAAAAAAATATTAGTTGCTTATTAAGCATTCATTTGCAAGATTATGAGCTTAGTAGTTATGGTAGTATGACATGCAGTTGATCTGGATTAAATGTTTCCATGTTAGTGAAATTATTAAAGTACGCAATCGTACACATGCTTGCAGTTTGTTTGTCAGTCATATTGTGGAAAATGTTGACAAAAGAGTAATCAAATTGTGAAAAAAAATGATGGAAATAAATGGTGGATGATTAGCATGCTAGACGTTGTTCCATGAGAAAGAAAAAACATGTAAATCTGACTATTTACACTAAACCATGCTGAAGATCTGGGCCTAGACTAGTTTGATGAATAGAATCTTTAGAGTATCCTGGTGGTCTTAGTAGAGATTGAGTCAATTGGAAAATGATGAAATAAAAAAAAAAACTAAAATCAAGCTTTTGCTGATTACTAACAAACGATATATGTAACGACTTGTCTGTCATTTTGAGTATTAGGATCCTTTCCCTTAAATGACCTTTTCCATAGACATAAAATGTGATTTATGACTTGTGGGGACCGTGGTATGGTTCTCGAGGCAAGCACATGTGTGTCAATGAAGAAAACCAAAAACTAGGAACTTGGAAAGCCTAAGGGTTAACCAAAACAATATTTGGAGTAAACAAGCTTGAAATTTAGGTACAACAGTGCATGAGATTGTTTCTCGGGTCTACAAACACAACTAGAGGCCCAGTTAGTATCGAGTTGTATCAATATGTTGGTCCATAAAGATGTAGAAGAGACCTAGTTAGTAAGTGCAAAGAGTAAATTGTATCCATTACTTAATTGCCCACTATGTGTGAGTATCAATATATATTGTTCCTTTAAATTATAATGAGGATAATCAACTTAACTCTTATCTTTGTTTTTAGTTTTTCAGTAAAACATATGTAGCAGAAATCCTAATTGAATTAGTATGCTACAGAAAGATTTGTATTGTTGGGCCTATGCTTACACATGCGATTACACATGTAGTATTTAAACAAAATTTTTGAAGTCCTATTTTATCTTGGCCATTAAGTTGGACTTTGAAAAATCTGACCCACTTGATTAAGTGATTCGCAAGAATGACATGAAGGTGCGTGATCTTAAACTTTCCACCTTGCTTATCCATGGACAGCACTCCAAGTTCAACAAGTTTTCACTTTTGACCTTGAAACGTTTGCCCATGGAGCAAGTTGTATTCAAGACATGACATTGAGTGTAATTTCCTACGTACGCATAATTGGTTTCAAGACTAAAATCTATTAGTGTGTTATTTCATTTCAATATCCAAATTATGTCACGTGACATAATTTCATGAGTACGTTATTTGGACTCCGTTATTTAGCTTGTTCCTAATTTTTATTTTATATTTACACTTGTAACCACTTCGAAACAATTCTAGACATGAAATTAGTAAAGCCTAATCTCAATCAATACATATTTGAGTTGTTCAAAAGTGGTTAGACTTTTCAATTTTTATGTAATGTGGATATAACTTGAATGAACAATTTCATACTCAGTGTAATCGCATAAGTGGAGTCTGAAGAGGGTGGTGTGTCTGCATACTAATACCTTACGTCTGACATAGATCTTAGTTGCTTGTATGTGGTGTTTTTATCTGTTTTAGAAGAAAATCATGTGACCTACATAATTCTTTCTGAATAAATGGTACCACTAGATATGATTTTAGATTTTAGCTTATAGTGAATACACAAAAATATTTCAATGACGCAAAGAAAAGTTATATCAAAATTTCAAGGGGAATAGTGAATACAACATTGTAAATAAGGAGAAAACTTAAAAAACATCAACGCAATTGATGGTTCAAACAATTTTTAATAAAAAAGACGCAAATGGTTTAAGAATGGATACTTTTGGCTATAAAGCCTTAAGGTTAGATCCAACCCACTAGTTTCGTTATCGCAAACTAATTGAGGTTCGAATTTCAACTCAGATGGATCTGATGTATTCAAAATAGGGACATCTTCATTTTGGTTAATAGCTATTGAATTAATTTGAACCTCGATCATAGGTCATATTCTTGTCAATTGAAATATTTGTTGCCTCTGGTTTACATGCACACCTTTGCCATTATCATTTCTCCTAAGTGAAGTTGGACGATATGATGGTGATGGTGGTATCTGTTGGTTTGTATGCACACGTCTGCCATCATTGATACCTCTGACCGAGTTAACATGATATGAGGGTGGTGGTGGTGCTAGTAGTTGTTTGTTTGTATGCTCACCTCTTTACGTCGAACCGAGCGGGTAGGATGTGAGGATGGTGGTGGTGGCGACGCTGGTGGTGGAGGCGACACTGGTGGTAACTGTTGGTTTACTTGCACGTTTTTACCACTATCGTTAGTCGTTACCTCTAACGCATAATAGGTGAAATGCCGATGGTGGGGTGATGATTGTGATTTTGCTCTTTGTTTCTCATGGTTCTTACATGTTGAACCGACTTTGGAGGTTTTGGTAATGGTACACTTTGTGTGTATAGAATATGATTCATAAATTTCTGATAGCCGTGAACGATTTTGGGACATAAAGGACATTGGCGCAGCTCGAGATGAGTTGACATTCTGTAAAACTAAATTGAAATGGAAACAACATCAACAATGTTATTATTTGAAGAAATTTACCTAAAAGAAGGACAACTTCACCTATTTGATTTGCTTGGAGCGATTAGACGAGTCTGAATTGTGCATATCAACTTTGAAAACTTGTATGGAGAATTTATAGGCCAATGTTCACCTTCAGAACCGTAAATTTCACATGTCTTGTTATGGTAACTTTTTCAAAAGTTACTGATTTGCAACCAAAATTGGAAAGTTATTGATGTTTTTTCCATTTTGGTTATTCTATTGTCCTTACTTGCTTATATTTCTTTGATTTATATATATATATATATATATATATATATATATATTGTTAAATGGAATGCTATTTATGTTTTTCCATTATTTGTTTTTTTTTTCTTAACACTGTAATATACTCACTCCATTCCAATTTATATGACTTAGTTTGACTTGACACGAAGTTTAAGAAAAAAAAAGACTTTTGAAACTTGTGGTCTAAAATAAGTCATAGATATTTGTGTGGGTATAAATCATTCAATTAAGGGTAAAATGAACATTTTAAGTTTAATTGTTACTAAATATAAAAATGTGTCATTTTGCTTGGGATTGACTTTGAAAAAGTTACCATAACAAGATATGTGAAATCTACGATTTTGAAGGTGAGCATTGGCCTATAAATTCTTCATACAGTTTTAAGAGTTGATATGCACAATTTAGTCTCATCTAATTAGTTCGAACAAATCAAATAGGTGAGTTGACCATTATTTAGGTAAATTTTGTATGTTGTTTGACCACAAATAATAATACTATTGATGTTGTTTCCATTTCAATTTTGTTATATCAAATGTCGACTCATCTCTCGCTGCTCCAATGTCCTCTATGTCCCAAAATCATTTGCGGTTATCAAGAATTCATGAATCGTGTTCTATCTCATCCAATAGATCAACAAAAGGAGACTTACACTGCAGAAGGTTCAAGAACACTAAGCCTACCATTACCAAGACATTCAGAGTCGGTTCAACATGTAAAAACCATGAAAAACAAAATCACAATCACTACCGACGCCACTGTCATTTCACTCATTCTGGGTTAGAGGTAATGATAGTGATAAAAAAGTGCATGTAAACCAACAACCCATGTAGGATGGACCATTGAAGCAGTAATATGATCAGTAGTCTAACCTCTCATCCTGGTCTACGAGCCATCTTGTGTGACTAGTAGAATATTTGCCTACGCCATCCCCTCAAGAAATCCAAGCATGCAGACAAGAGTGTCCTGAAGTACTAGCATAGCAATAAATCCAGGTGGTGCCTAGGTTGGGCCCACCTCATCAACCTAAATATATATGGGGACGCTGCTCGAGTACGGTCCTGAGCAACTATCTACCTCTCGCTAGTGTTACGACTAGGGCTCTAACTCCACCACGTTCCATGGCAGTAGGTGTGGGTGTAGGCTCCTGGCCTCCAACTGCAAATGCACGGATCCTCACCATCTGTAGAAGAGTGAAACAAAGAGATTTAGAATTCAATAAAGTCAAATATGCACGATAAGGAATGGAAGAATAGAAATTTTCTTAATATCATGCAACCTCTCAAAGACAAGTACAAACGTCTTTGTAATGATCTACAAGACTCTACTAGACATTGATCTTGTATTCATGAGACCTGTGAACCATGTTATGATACCAAATTGTCACGACCCAAAAGTAGAGGCTAGCCATGAAGGCACTTACCCTTCCATAGGCAAAACCCGAATATTACTCAATTCATTTTAAGTAGTCATAAAGCGTAAATCAAGTAAAACAGGTAAGTGTTGTATTTCACTGCGAGGATTATATACATCTATGCCATTTTCTTTACGTTCATCTGTCTGATGTTTTGGGAGTTTTTTTGGTTTCTGATCCTTTTGATGGTTCTTGTTATAGTAGTTTGAGACGTATAATATTAGTAGCTTTATCTGTTCGAAACAAGTTGGGTTTCATCACTTGAACTTCAACTAGACCTCATGATGGCTCTCTTTTATCTAGACAATGACAATGTTGCAATGACTTAGTAGTAACCTGGTTAACTAATTCCCTCACCAAAGGAATTTCTCAGCGTGTTGACTATTCTGAACTTGCTAAAGATATTTTGATCTTAAGAAGGAACTCGTAGACATTTCTCAAGTATCTTCATACATTGCTACATACTATGACAAAATAAAAAAGCTTTGGGATGAGATATTTTGTTTCTGCAAATCATTTGACCATGTGTACTTGTGGTGGTAACAATAAGGTTGAAGAATGAAGAGGAACAAAAAGTTTATCTGTTTTTAATGGGACTCAATGAGACTTATCTACAAGTGAGAAGGAATGTTCTTAACTTCTTATGATGAAACCACTTCCTTGTTGGTTGAATAGAAATAGAGACAAGTCTCCTCTACTTCTCATTTTGGATCCAATTTTGCTTCTTTCACTGCTAGAGTCTCCAAACCACAGTTCCTGTCCAAATTCTCCGTTGATCCAACACAGTCTCTTTTGTTTTGTATTAAAAAACCAATCACACCATTGAGAAATGTTACAGGCTACATTATTATCCGTCTAATTTAAAGTTCACAGAGAATACTGGTGACCCTGAGAATACTGGTCCAAGGAAGACAGCAGCACATGCTGAATTGATACTTCTGGTTGTGGTCATACAGGTGCACAATCTGAGGTTCTGGTTTATCTGGTGTTCCTAACCTGCCAGTCTTTGTTGCTAGTCTGACTAAAGATCAGTACTTCCACATACTGTCCCACTTGCAGCACTCTCATCTTTCACCACTAACTAACCCGCATAACATATGCTAACTTTACAGGTAAAATCTTGACTGACAATGTTTTGTTCAAAACTTATTTACTTACTAAGATTAGTGATACCATTTGGATTATTGATTCTGGAGCATCAGATCACATGACATCTGACCTTTCTGTACTCTTCAATGTTAAAACATTACCTATTCCTTGTCTTGTTTCACTTCTAAATGGATACAAAGTTAAAGTCTCTAATATTATATCCTTAACACTGTTTCCTAATCTTACTTTGTACAATGTATTATGCATTCCTAACTTTTAGCATAACCTCATTTCTGATTCAAAACTTGTTGATACTTCTGGAAATATTGTTCAGTTCACCAACTCTGGTTGCACTTTAGAGGCCCTTCACCAAATATTTTTTTTTGGTAGATCAGAGTGTGGACTGTACAAAATTTCTCATGTTCCTTGCAGTTTTGCTCCTAGTATTTATTCTAATATCTCTACTATATTTCTTTCTATCTCTTATAATACTTCTTGAACTGTCTTTTCTTCTCTTGTCTCAACTGTTCCTGGCATAGATGTTTCACATGAGTATAAAATGTAGCCTCTGATGCACATTTGATTGATATCAATGAAGTGGATATTGTTTGGCATTAAAGACTTGGGCTTATGCGTTTCTCTAAAATGAAATATATTTCTGGGCTTGGTACTTCTTTGTCTTCTAAACAATCTTTCACATGTCCCAATTTCCCTCTAGCCAAACAAACCAGGCTACCTTTCCTTGATAACTTTATACAAACTACTACCCCTTTCCAACTGATTCATGTTGACACATGGGGGCCATCAATGTTCCTACCTATGATGGGCCAAGATACTTTTTGACCATTGTTTGATGACTACTCCAGGGCAACATGGACTCATTATTGGGTGCCAAAGTTAATGCCTTTGATATGTTGAAGGCCTTTGTTTTCATGGTTGACACCTAATTTCATACCAAAGTGCAAATTGTCAGAAGTGACAATGCCCACTGCAACTTGAAGTTGATTTTATTATTGTTTCTTAGACTTTCTATTGCACTCACCTGAGTCCTCTCATTCACTTTCTCTGCTTCTTGACCCATCTTAAATTGATTGAGTTGATGTTGAGTGTGGCTACTGAGAAAGTGATTTTTATCCTAGATGAACAATATGTATGTTTTAATTTATAGCTCTCTAATTTTTATTTTTGCACTCCTCAGTTTTAAACTTCTTTAGTTAACGATTGTTGTTTACTTGATTTTTGAAGGTATTTCAAAACGCCTCCTGGTTATGTGATTTCTGAGATAGCAAAAGTTGGCTATTAAGCTAAGTATTGTGTCTACAACACATTTGAAATGATAGATCAAGAAAAACTTTGTTTTTTTGAAGCTCCCAAATGGAGTTATATGTCATTATTCATTGTGGAGAAACTAGAAACTATTGCCTCACGAAGGGTTAGAGCATGTAAATGAGCTACCATAGTTGGAAAGGGATTGTCAAAGAATGAAGAGCCGCAAGAATTGGTTTTGCAGCATTTGCTTAAGGCTGTAACCTCTTGATTTTTTATTTTTTTGACATCTTTCATTCTTAATAACAGTAGATTTCTTAATATTTGTTCAAGGGTTTTCATTCTTGTAACCAACTGCTGATGTAAATCTCCTATGTCTCTACCGTTTGCTGATTATTTGATTTTTATGGCGTCGATTGTTAATATCGTCTCTGTGAATTATGTCAGTTTCACTACTAAAAAACTGCTAAAAAACGGCGGAAGAAAAAGTGACGAACAACGTCGCTCCAAAAAAGTGACTGACTAAGAGATGTCGTCCGTCGCTTTTTAATTAAAATAATTATTTTTAAAATTATTTTACAAAAAGCGACGGACTGCATCTCTTAGTCCGTCGTTTTTTATTAAAAATAATAATTTATAAATTAAACAATAACCACGCTGTCCGTCGTTTTAATTTATTTTATTTTATTAGTTAATTTTAAAAAAAAGCGACGGACGATATCTCTTAGTCCGTCGCTTTTTGGTCAAAATATCTAGTCAAACATTTTTAAAAAGCGACGGACAGGTCCGTTGCTTTTTAATTAAATTTTTTTTTTAATTTTTTTAAAAGCGACGGACGGCATCGCTTAGTCTGTCGCTTTTTTTCGCGGATTTTTGCTAATTAATTATTTTATATATTTAGTGGCGCAGTCCGTTGCTTTTTATTAAAAATAATTATTTATTAATTTAAAAAAATCACGCCGTCCGTCGATTTTTATTAATTTTATTTGTTTAATTATTTTTTAAATTAGCGACGGACAACATCTTTATGTCCGTCGCTTCTTGGTCAAAATATCTGGTCAAATATTTTAAGAAAGCGACGGAC
>JAJONZ010008081.1:0-54730 GCA_029582445.1 Solanum paucissectum | reverse complement strand
TCATTCCGCACTATTTTCATTATTGAATGCAATGAATGACTATGTGGCTCGTATAAGACCCCTTCGGGGTCGAATACGCCATGTTACGACTAGGGGGTACTCTCGGGTCGTGACATAATCACAGGCCCTTGTTCTGATAAGTCCACCAATTGCCTAAAAAGAATCCAACCAAATGAAATAAATACTCCCTTTGATCCAAATGCTTTGTGTAACACCCCTAGTTACTAACCAAGAGTCGCTTGTCGATACACTATTGCTTAATTACTACAGTATGTTTTACTCTCATTTTGGGAACTTGAAATGTTGTGATATTTGCAAACTTGCTTATCATAAATTGTGATAGTAATTTAAGGGATTGTATTGGGATATTTGCGTAATATTCTAGTTGGAATTATCTATAACTTGAAAGGGAGGTGAGGTATATACATATTGGTATATATGTATACTTTTGGGCAGCCCACCTTTACTTTTGGGCAGCCAACCTTTGACTTTTGGCTGTATCTAGTAAGTGATAAATATCACTTTTATAACATATAATTTCACACCTCCTCTATAAGAATTCGTGTCCTTTAACTCTAAGAAACCTGTAGAACTTCTTCTAACAATATGACTCACAAAATTTCAAAAAAACTTGGTCCTTTTGGCTGGAATTCGAGATACACCCTACGCTTTGGTTGTATATACTCGTGAACAAGTTGAGGATCTTGATACGTTGGTTGGTCTACGGTTTGAACTCTTGAAGTTGTGTCGGATTATTTCTAAGCTAAGCACTGAGGTTTGTGTATACACTTGTACTTGTACCCTTTTTACCTGCTGGTATATTTGAAATTTTATCATGATACCTTGGTTACCTCTTGTCACTTTGCATTGTCGTGTTGGTATCCTTTAAGACATTAAAGACACTTGTGTAACTCGCCCACTTGTACGGATTGTTTGGTCACTTGGCACTCTTGTTGGGACCTTGTCCTTCTTGTGGCTATGACTTTGTCATTATGGCATGCCTCTGGATTCAGATCTTTTGCCATCTTGACTCTAGATTTTTAGTCCGTCTTACGAATGGAAGTTGTCCATCTTAAGTACGAACTAGAAAGCCATTTTTAATATGGTTCTTGGTTCTCTTGATTAATGGGCTTTGACCCTTCTTGATACAGGGTGTTGTCCCTTCTTGATACCTGCTTGTGCTTGGTGAGATGACATGATATATATATTGGGCGAGCCTTCTTATTAAATCTCTTGGAAAATGGTGCTATGAGCATTCTTGACATTTGGAGCTTTAAATATCAAACTTGATGCTCTTTATTTATTGTTTACTTGATTTATTTATTATGTTCAATTGTGCTGCCCATGACTTGAGAAAGGTAGCTTGTTTAATCTGAGGACTTCGAACCTATAGTTTTTGCACCACTAAGCTATATGCTTAGCGATAGTTGTTTCTATCGTAGGGAATGTTCGAGACGATGCATGAAGCTGGCCATTGGAGATGGAGATTTTGAGAGTCTTAAGGAAGTTCACATTTGCATATAGGCATCTATATTTTGTATAAACCTTGGGACTTCTACATGATCTATATGTTGTATATTTATATGAAATTTAGAGGGCTAATTAAATCATGTCACCAGGGGTTGTAATATAATTATGGCTATATGTTTTGTTCTTTTTGGGGTGTGTAAACCCAAGTCTTGTAATATACTAAATTTACTAATTGTTTTGAATATTTGTGTGAAGCATGAACCGACAAATTTTGGTACTCGGAAGTTGGTGATATTCTTTTATATTATTTTAAGTGTGAGGATGAAATATGCAGGAAAACCTAGTAAGTTATTTGCTTAGATTATTTTGGAAGGGTTCATTCGCCATAAGATAAAATTCTACGTAGTTTCAGTTTGGCATCAAATTAATGTGTAAATGGGCAGGCTTCACTTCTTTAACTATTTTTTTTTATGAACCTAATTCCTCTACTAGATTAAAATAAATATGCCCTTCATTAATCTCTTTTAAATGTCGCAAGTATTAAATTAGTTTTTGGGGTTTAAGTGGTAGTATTCCTCTGAATGGGTCGCTACAAGTGTTGGTATCAGAGCATAGGTTTGTGGTTCTAGGACTTTCGTTGTGAATTACTTGTATAATTGTTCGATTTCGAAAAAGGTTCTAGTTATAGTATTTGTTCACTTACATGGTTTATAATATTTTTATCGCATGTAGAGTGCATATGCATCAAGTACATGTCCCTAATGCAATGTGATCTTCCTTTTGAAGGAATTAAGCTATGGCCTCTTCTTATGACCGACCTATGGAAGCTGCTCGTGAAGGTTCAAGTGCCTTTGTTTCCTAACCTCATGCACCGGAAGGGGTTCAAGAACATCTCTCGAACTAATATGTTCCCCACACTAGTGGGTCTGAAGTGGGAAACCATCAAGCTGTAAGAGCTGGTTTACATCCTCACATGAGTCGTGGTACTCAAGTCATGAATCCTCCTTTTCAACAAATGGCTGAATTCTTCCACCACATGGCTGAATCGATGCATGATCCCAACGGGATTAACTTTGAGAAAATGAGGAAAATGGGTGGAGTGGAGTTTGAAGGCACTGTTGATCCCACTGATGCTGAACAGTGGCTGGAGCGCATGGAGAGGGTGGTTGAGTAGCTGGAGTGTTCAGATGTTGCCAAATTTAAGTATGCTATTTCACTATTACAAAAGGATTCTTATGATTGGTCGTTAAGTGTTCTGAATGCCAAGGTAAAACCTCTAGTTCTTACTTGGGATGATTTTCTTAAGGAATTTTGTATGAAGTATGTCCCACCTGCTTATTGTGATGCAAAGAAAAAGGAGTTTTTGAATTTAAGGCAACGAGGCATTTCTATTGTTGAGTATCAACAGTGGTTTCTAAGACTCTCTCGTTATGCTGGAGGTATTATTAAAAATGAAAAAGACAAGTGCAGGAGATTTGAAGAGGGTCTGAATGATTCCATTAGGAAGAATGTGGCAATCCTGCAACATTAGAACTTTTGTAAGTTAGTGTCTGCTACGACTTGATAAAGAAGAAGCTAGTAGAAGTGAAAACAAATTTCGAAAGCCTAGACCAGATTTTGGAGGTCCATCCAAAAGGGGAAGGTTTGATGATCCTAAGGTTGGTAGTAGGCCACCTCAGCAAAAGCAAAACAGATCAGAATTTTCTACAGCTAGCACTCCAAGTTATGGCCAAGGCAAGCCTCGTGTTCCCACTTGTCCAAAAATATGGAAAGAATCATTATGGTACTTGCAGGAGAGCTTCTGGTGCATGTTTCAATTGTGGGAGCTTTGATCACAAAGTGAAGGACTGTCCTAATCCTAATAATGCTCCTTCCTTGAAAACTGAAGGCTCAGTTCATAAGCCTTATATTAATCCTCCTCAAACTAATAGAGGTCAAAGACCTAACAACACCCAAGCAGCAGATGCAAGTGGAGCTAATAAAGCTAGTGGACCAAGGGCTACTGCACGCGCTTATGCTATAAGGCAGAGGGATGATCAAGATGGACAAGACGTGGTTGTCGGTAAATTTCACTTATTTGGCTTATGTGTGTTTACACTGTTTGATCCTGGTTCTACACGTTCCTATATTTGTCCATCACTTGTTCTTACTAAAAATGTGTAATCTATGAGACTTAATTATGATTTGCTAGTTGAAAGTCCTTTGGGTTATCAAGTTGTCTGTAATCGAGTTTACCAAGATTGTCCCTTCGTGATTCAAAACCTAGTCTTCCCTGCTGATTTGATTGAAATGCCCTTCAAGGATTTTGATGTTATTATCGGGATGGATTGGCTTTATAAATATCATGCAGTGGTAGATTGTAGGTCAAAGCATGTGACCTTTAAAGATCCTACATTTTCACACATCATTGTACAAGGTGAAAGATCATTGACATCTAGTATTATTTTTGTGGCCTTGGCAAGAAAGTATATGAGTCAAGGTTGTGGGGCATACCTTACTTACATAGTTGATACGCAGTTGGGAAGTCCTTGTATAAAGGACATACCTATTGTATGTGATTTCCCAGGAGTCTTCCCAGAAAACCTTCCTGGATTGCCCTCGGAGAGAGGTTGAATTTCCAATCGAGCTTATTCCTGGATCTAACCCTATTTCTATCACTCCTTATAGAATGTCTCCAGCAGAGTTAAGAGAATTGAAGTCTCAATTGCAAGAACTTCTTGAGAAGGGTTTTATTAGACCTGGTGTTTCTCCTTGGGGAGCCCCTGTTTTATTCGTAAAGAAGAAATATGGCACTCTTAGGCTTTGTATTGACCTATAAACAATTGAACAGAATAACAATAAAGAATAGATATCCACTACCAAGGATTGATGATTTGTTTGACCAACTAAAGGGTGCTAAAGTATTATCAAAGATTGATTTAAGGTCTGCATATCACCAACTGCGAGTTAGAGAGAAAGATATTCCTAAAACTGCTTTTAGAACTCGGTATGGTCATTATGAATTTTTCGTGATGCCATTCGGATTGACAAATGCCTCTGCGGTATTCATGGATCTAATGAATCGAGTATTCAAGCCTTATCTTGATCAGTTTGTGGTGGTCTTTATAGATGATATTTTAATATTTTCCAGAAGTAGTGAAGACCGTGATAAACACCTACGGATTATTTTTCAAATTTTGAAGGACAAAGAACTTTATGCTAAACTTTCCAAGTGTGAATTTTGGCTTGATGAAGTGGCTTTTCTGGGACATGTTGTATCATCTGAGGGCGTGAAGGTGGATCCTAGTAAGATACAAGCAGTTGTTAAATGGAGACCTCCCAAAAGTCCAACTGAGGTAAGAAGTTTCTTGGGCTTAGCAAGGTATTACAGAAGATTTGTGAAAGGCTTTTCCATTATCACCTCCCCTTTGACTAAGCTCTTGCAGAAGGAAGTAAAGTTTATTTGGGATGACAAATGCTAAGAAAGCTTTGGAACTCTCAAATCCTTGTTGACTCAAGCGCCTATACTTACTCTACCAATTGAAGGGAAAGAGTATGTAGTAAACAGCGATGCTTCTCACAATGGTCTAGGATGCGTTTTGATGCAAGAAGGGAAGGTTATTTCTTATGCCTCTCGGAAATTAAAACCGCATGAATTGAATTATCCTACTCATGATTTGGAACTTGTTGTTATAGTGTTTGTTTTGAAAATATGGTGGCATTATTTATATGGAGAGAAATGTCATATATTCACTGATCACAAAAGATTAAAGTACTTGGGTACTCAAAAGGAATTAAACCTTCGACAACGTAGATGGCTTGAACTCATCAAGGATTATGATTGCACGATTGATTATCATCCAGGTAAAGTTAATGTGGTTGCAGATGCCTTAAGTCAAAAATCCTTCGCAAGAATTTCTTTGAGTCTGTTGCCCTTGCTCCTTGAATTAAGAGCCATGAATGTTTGTTTTACACTTGATTCAAATGGTTCAGTTATTGCTAATTTGCAAGTAAAGCCAATATTACTTGAACAGGTGAAAGAAGCACAAAAGTTAGATGAGAAACTTGTAAAATTGACAAGAGAAGTTCAAAATGGGGAAAAGCTTGATTTTACATTAACGGATGATGGTGGCTTATTTTATCAGTATTGGTTATGTGTCCCTAATGATGACAAATTGAGGAGATAAATATTAAATGAAGCACATACTGCACCATATGCAATGCATCCTGGGGGTAAAAAGATGTACCATACAATCAAAGAACATTACTGGTGGAATGGTATGAAGAGAGACATTGCAGAGTTCATTTCCAAATGTTTGGTTTGTCAACAAGTAAAGGCAGAGCATCAGGTCCCAGTTGGTTTACTACAGCCCTTGTCGATGCCAGAATGAAAATGGCAGAGAATAACTATGGACTTTGTTTCTGGACTTCCTCTCACACAAAGGAATCATGATGCAATATGGGTGATTGTGGACAGGCTAACCAAGAGTACTCACTTCTTAGAAATCAGGATGGATTACTCACTTGAGCGTTTAGACGAATTGTACATTAATGAGATTGTAAGACTACATAGGATACTTGTGTCTATTGTATCTGATCGAGACCCAAGGTTTACATCTAGATTTTAGGGCAGCTTACAGGACGCTTTGGGTACTAAGTTGAAATTTAGCACTTCGTTCCATCCTCAAACAGACGGCCAGTCGGAAAGAGTGATACAAATTTTAAAGGATATGCTTCGAGCTTGCATTATGGAGTTTGAGGGTAGTTGGAACAAACATTTGGCTTTGATCGAATTTGCTTACAATAACAGTTACCAATCGAGTATTGGAATGCCTCCCTATGAAGCCTTATACGGAAAAAAATTCCTGACCCCTCTTTGTTGGAGTGAAGTTGGTGAAAGAAAGCTTATTGGTCTTGAAATTGTGCAACAAACAGAGGACAAGGTAAAAATTATCAAAGATCGTCTAAAGATTTCTTCGGATAGACAAAAGTCGTACGATGATCTTAGAAGGCGTGACATTGAATATCAAGTTGGAGATAAAGTATTTTTAAAGGTGTCTCTATGGAAAAAATTATGAGATTTGGCCAAAAAGGAAAACTTAGTCCCCAATTTATTGGACCTTATGAAATACTTGAAAGGGTTGGACCAGTTGCACATAAATAATCTTTGCCACCGGAGTTAGACAAGATACACAATGTATTTCATGTTTCTATGCTCAGAAGATATCTTTATGATCCATCGCATGTTCTTCCAGTTGAATCTATTGAGGTTAATCCTGACTTGACTTATAATGAAGAACCTATCTGAATTGAAGCTCGAGAAGTAAAGAAACTTAGAAACAAGATAATCCACTTAGTAAAGGTACTTTGGAGGAACCATTCTGGAAAAGAAGCTACCTGGGAGAGAGAAGAAGACATGAGGACCCAATATCCGCACTTGTTTCGAGACTAGTTTAAGGTAAATTTTGAGACAAAATTTCTTTAAGGGGGAGAGAGTTGTAACACCCCTAGTTACCAACCAAGAGTCGCTTGTCGTTACACTATTGCTTAATTACTACAGTATGTTTTACTCTCATTTTGGGAGCTTGAAATGTTGTGATATTTGCAAATTTGCTTAACATAAATTGTGATCATAATTTATGGGATTCTATTGGGGTATTTGCATAATATTCTAGTTGGAATTATCTATAACTTGAAAGGGAGGTGAGGTATATACATATTGGTATATATGTATACTTTTGGACAGCACACCTTTTACTTTTGGGTAGCCAACCTTTGAATTTTGGTTGTATCTAGTAAGTGATAGATATCACTTTTATAACATATAATTTAACACCTCCTCTATAAGAATTCGTGTCCTTTAACTCTAAGAAACCAGTAGACCTTCCTCTAACAATATTACTCACAAAATTTCAAGAAAATCTTGGTCCTTTTGGATGGAATTCGAGATACACCCTTCTCTTTGGTTTTATATACTCCGGAACAGGTTGAGGACCTTGATACGTTGGTTGGTCTACGGTTTGAACTCTTGAAGTTGTGTTGGACTGTTTCTAAGCTAAGCACTGAGGTTTGTGTATAAACTTGTACTTGTACTCTTTTTACCTGCTGGTATATTTAAAAGTTTATCTTGGTACCTTGGTTAACTCTTGTCACTTTGCATTGTCGTGTTGGTATCCTTTAAGACATTAAAGACACTTGTGTAACTTTCCAACTTGTACGGATTGTTTGGTCACTTGGGACTCTTGTTGGGACCTTGTCCTTCTTGTGGCTGTGACTTTGTCACTATTGGCATGCCTCTTGATTCGGATCTTTTGCCATCTTAAATCTGGATTTTTAGTCCGTCTTACGAATGGAAGTTGTCCATCTTAAGTACGAACTAGAAAGCCATTTTTAATATGGTTCTTGGTTCTCTTGATTATTGGGCTTTGACCCTTCTTGATACAGGGTGTTGTCCCTTCTTTATACCTGCTTGTGCTTGGTGAGATGACATGATATATATATTGGGGGAGCCTTCTTATTAAATCTCTTGGAAAATGGTGCTATGAGCGTTCTTGACATTTGGAGCTTTAAATATCAAACTTGATGCTCTTTATATATTGTTTACTTGATTTATTTATTATGTTCAATTGTGCTGCCCATGACTTGAGAAAGGTAGCTTGTTTAATCTGAGGACTTCGAACCTATAGTTTTTGCACCACTAAGCTATATGCTTAGCGATAGTTGTTTCTATCGTAGGGAATGTTCGAGACGATGCATGAAGCTGGCCATTGGAGATGGAGATTTTGAGAGTCTTAAGGAAGTTCACATTTGCATATAGGCATCTATATTTTGTATAAACCTTGGGACTTCTACATGATCTATATGTTGTATATTTATATGAAATTTAGAGGGCTAATTAAATCATGTCACCAGGGGTTGTAATATAAGTATGGCTATATGTTTTGTTCTTTTTGGGGGGTGTAAAACCAAGTCTTGTATTATACTAAATTTACTATTTGTTTTGAATGTTTGTGTGAAGCATGAACTGACAAATTTTGGTACTCGGAAGTTGGTGATATTCTTTTATATTATTTTAAGTGTGAGGATGAAATATGCAGGAAAACCTACTAAGTTATTTGCTTAGATTATATTGGAAGGGTACATTCACCATAAGATAAAATTCTACGTAGTTTCAATTTGGCATCAAATTAATATGTAAATGGGCAGGCTTCACTTCTTTAACTATTTTTTTTTATGAACCTAATTGCTCTACTAGATTAAAATCAATATGCCCTTCATTAATCTCTTTTGAATGTCGCAAGTATTAAATTAGTTTTTGGGGTCTAAGTGGTAGAATCCCTCTGAAAGGATCTCTACACTTTGCACCTAAATTAGACCATTTCTTTCTAACCCCCTAACTCACCTTCCCATAATCTACTGTATTGAACCCGGTCCCTCCCTGGACATGTGCACCTCGACATAGGCCAAAAGACTAAGTTGAGGGTGGCTAATGCAAAAAGTGACCTCAATCTTGGCCCTGATCTAACATCGGGTATTGTGCACCTCAACCAATGGAAAATCCATAAGTTGAGGGTGGCTATGAAAGAGGAAACCAAAAACAAAAATGGGTATGAAAAGAGTTTGGTGTTGAAAAAAAAAAGAGAAAAAGGAAAAGAGAAGACAGAATGTGACTTTGTGCAAAAGAAGGCGAACAAAAGTGTTGAAAGTGAAAGAAAAGAATAAACTCAAGAAAAATAAGAAAGTAAAAAATAAATAAAGAGCTACAAAGTCTAAAGTCACATCCATGGTTGAAGAGAATCAAGGGAAAGAAGGTAAAACGGTAGGATGTCAAGAATAGGGCAAAAAGAGGTAGAAAGTCTAATGTAATGTCAAGGAGGGTGGAAAGTCACTAAAGAGTATCCAAATGTACCACACCTGACCCTGAGCCTACGTTACCAGCCAAAAAAGTCCTATAGTGATCCTAGAAACTAGTTTGGAGAACCTAAGCAGTGAAAATAAGGGCCAACATATGGTATTGAGCACTAACTGTACTTGAAGTTACTTCTGAATGTGAGTGTTGAATGAATCCTTGTACTCAAAATCATATTCATTGTGTGAAAAAGGGATTTCATTTGAAGTAAGGGCACTAGTTACATTGTCGGAAAGTTGGTACCTTGGTGATAGTAAAATAGTGTATGTTGTGTGTTGGTTGGTCGATTTTTGTCATGTTTGGATCCGCACAAGTTAGCTTGTTGAGTCTGAGAGAACAGATTTGCACTCAAAAAGAGATTCGGGGTAGAGGGCCAGGTTGATTGCTTGTGCTTGAATTGCTTGCTTCTATACAAGTGTCGTTTAGAGTCTTAGTGTGTCGCTTGAGGACAAACAACGAATTTAAGTTGAGGGTGTTGATATACCGTGAGTTTATGGTTCTTAATACATCTTACTTAAGAGTTGTGTGTGTCTAGGGCCATTTTCTATTAGTATTAATGTGTTTTTATCGTGTTTGCAGGAAATATGTTCAGACGTGGAAACTGAGAGACATAGCTGAAGGATGTACAGAAAAGGGCATCTACGAAGGTGATCCACGGATTGTAGGTCCATTCACGCTCTGTAGATGGGTGTCGTAGATGGACAGACAAGGCATTAAAGGAGATCAGGGAATTCTAGACCATGTGTGAAACCACGGTTCCAATCGACGGACCGTAGATTGATCTACGGACCGTACTGTTGCTCCGTCAAATGATTCAGAGAGGGGTTCCAGTACCTGATTTTGAAGATTCTAAGTATGGAGCTACGGAGGAAGATCCACGAACCGTCGATCAATCCACGGTCTGTGCTGTTGATCCATCGTTTGCATAAGAGATGATGATGTTTTGGAAGCTGAAAATTTGCCTAAGTCCTGAGTCATGGAAGGGACCGACGGACCGTAGGTCAATCAACGGTCCGTAGGTCAGTGTCGTAGATCGAAGACGCGTCCTGAAACATTATTTCCTTATTTCATTTCCTTTTTAGTTAGGACTTATTTTTCTATATATATGGCATGTAAACCTCAATTTTGGGGTTAGACGTTATTACTTTAGTTCTAGTTTTTGGCTTGGGAGATTGATTTTTGCAACTTGAGAAATTCTTGATTTCCTAAGTTCATTTTGAAGATTTTAACTTCGCAATTCAAGTTGGGTATTTTTGGATTTCATCTACTCTAATAGTAGGTTCATGAATTCTTCTTATACAACTATGAATTGTGTTCTTTCTAGCATGAGTAACTAAATCCACAACTAGGGTTGTGGGAACCATTAGCGATTAACAAAGTATGAATAGTAACTAAGTAATTCTTGAATAGTGTTATTGCATGCATTGATAATTCTTTCGTTTAGAAGTCTTTTTAGCGGTTGCAAACGTTAGAACTCGCCTTGTTGCTACTTGTCGGACCAAGGAGGTAGTTAATAAGAAAAGAATTATCTACATAGATTTAGTGTGATATTATCTAATAGTCTAATGTCGATTGGTGCAAGGGTGAAAACTAAGTCATACATCGATGTGATGTCTAATATGAGGTAAAGGTAAGGGTTAGTAAATTATACACACGTAGCCGGACCAAGGTGCAAGGTGAAATTCTCTAGATGTCGGACCAAGGATTTAGAGATACCTAACTTATCACTTTGCATGTAATACACTAGGAAAGGATTTCTTTTACAAGGATTACCGCATTATGAGCTTATGGGGAACACGTATACCCTAGTTACTTTCTCATCTTGATAACAACTAATGTTTGAATCGGGCTCATTGATTACTTACATAATTTCCTGAATTTGTTTCACAAATCCCCCTCCCTTTTTTATTACTTGTTTTCAGAAATACATTGACTAAACGAATATAATCGTCAGTTAAGTTTAAGTCTAAACCATATTCCTCGTGGGATACCCCAACCTCCAAGTTAGGATCTTTATTTGATAACGGTCGATTATACTTCTTTAGGGAGGTGTAATTTGAGCGTATCACTCGTAAAGGGGAGCCTCGACTTGGCACCAAACTAGGTCACACTGCCTTGCCACCACTGGTGGCACCACGGGTCGTGAAGACCCTCGTGGTGATGTTAGGCAGTGGCTAGGCCTAGTTTTTGGCGGCCTTGGCCCCTCACTATGGCCTACACCCAAAACCTTTAGCCCTTGCCCTTAACTCTTGATGTTAACCCCCACGTTTAGGCTCTAGTTTAACATATCATTTTTCCTAGTCGTTACATATATAACATTTTTAGACTTGAAATTCCGTCAATAAAGTCACTTTTTCAGAAAACCCAAAAGAGTTCATCCCTCCCAAAATCTCTCTCTAAAACACAAGGAAGAAGAAGGGAGCAATTGAAGCTAGGGTTTATGGATTCAAGGTGTTCTTCTTCAAATTTGTTCAGGATTCACAAGAAAGGTATGGTGATCCTTCATCTAGGGGCAACTTTCACCCCTAGAGTCCATTCAAAAGTAGATTTCAAAGTTTTCAAGTTTCTCAAAAACCTAGGGTTTTTACTCTAAATCATGGGTACCTTCTTCAAACATTTTCAAAGGTTGTTTAATGATAAATTATGATTGAATTAGTGTTAAATTGATGGTTTATGATGAAAATACTCTAAGAACCCATGAATTCTCTCAATTCCTAAATTGTGCCTTTATGAAGTGGGTTTGTTGATTGTGAAAGTATGTGAATAGAATGTGTCTAAATTTATTTAGGTTATTAAACTATATCATGATCCATGCCTAAATTGTAGTAAATTATTGGTTTGTTGGTGATTTTGTGTTCATAGCCTTGAAGGGTCAATCATGAGGAATTGAAGTATTATCATGATGTCTTGTATATGAATGTGAATCTAATGAAGTTAAATGTGATCATTTCATGAATGTAATTGTGTTATTATTGAAAGGATATTTCTCAATTTTACACTTATGAATGTTAATGTTGATGATGGAATGTGAAGGGTTCTTCATGGTATTGTATATCTTGAATTGGTTGGCTTATGCATCATTCTTTTGTGTAAATGAAAGTATTGTTGATTGTTAAATCTTGGATCGGTAGGCCAATGGAACCCTTCCACACATGTTAATAATGAACCTTGGGATTGGTAGGCTTATGGCACCCTTCCATTAATGACGTTAATGAAATTTGGGATCGGTAGGCTTATGGCGCCCTTCCATGAATGTTAATGATGAACCTTGAATCGGTAAGCCTATGGCACCCTTTCAAGAGGAGTAAATGAGCTTTCCTAACTAATGGACCTTGAATAGGTAGGATTATGGCACCCTTTAATGTGTTAATCAATGTACTTTGGGTCAGTAGGCCAATAGTACCCTCTCATGTGTGATAATGATAAAGTAATGAACTACTCTATGGGAATGGAGGCTAAGCAACGAGTGGATTTGGTTAGATGGAAACTCTCCCAATGTTTAGGTCGGGTTTCAATCATCTTCCTTATCCCATAAATATGTGTCTGCATATGTCTAGCTAGTGGATCCACCTAAGCTATATGTTACCGGTTCTACCTTAGGTAAGTAGACCACCTCTTTACGGTGTGGGGCTTTATGACACCGGATTCCATGTAAAGCTCTCATGGTCTATGTCGGTTAATGCGTATTTCCATCATGTGACATACGTACCTTAGTTACTTGAGAGGTTCTACAAAGTGTGGGTAGTAGTATGGGATGCTATCCATATGTTGCTTGAGTAGGCTTTGAGAGGCTAGGGTGTGAATCTCTAATCGCTAATGTTAATGAAAGAATGTGCTCAAAGGAAGCTAATGAAGAATGTTGACTTAAATGACTATGATGTATGCTTTACTTGGATTGTATTATGAGTTACTTCCTTGTCATGTCTTGTGAAATGTTTATATATCATATGTATGAATATTGTGTAAAGATGGAAAGGTTGAATGGTAAGTTCACTTTTGGTGGCCTTAATGTGGTACCTAGTGTAGATGGTGGTATGGGATGCTATTCATACATTGCACATGGTAGACCTTGGAGTTGCGTGAGGTGAAAGCTTAATGTGAAGAAATGACTTGTATGTTGATTATGTTTTAATTTATACCCCTTGTGCTTATGTTCATGAAGTTTTATCAAATTGGCATATATCATGATTTTCAAAAAAAAAAAGTCCTTTTTAAGCATGTGTTTGCATTGTCATAATTCTTAGTACATTTTTGTGTGTTAACCTATATTTCTCTTATTTTACTACAAGTGTAGGTTCCGGCAAGTGAGTCACTTTCTCTCTAGTTCAAGGGCTTGGATTGAGGTTCTTCCAAGACTACGTGGTATGTCCTCATAGATCGAGGACAAGTACTTTCGATGTTTCTTTTCTTTCATGTAATAAACATTTGTAGTGTTTTCTATTGAAAAGGGTCGTGACCCTACTTTTGTTTCAAGATATTGTTTAGATGGCCATGTGAGACAATAGACTTCCGCTGTTTTATATAAGAGTTTTTCGAATGTATGGATTTAAATGAGTTTTAATTCCGCACTATTTTTGTTATCTTATGCAATGACATGCTATGAGGCTTGTATGAGACTTTTCAGAGTCTTCTACGTCGTGTCGCATCCGGGGTCTAGGCTCGAGTCGTGAGAAACATGGTATCAGAGCACAAGGTTTTGGGAATGGTTATTAGGATTGATGTCTCACAAGCCACGTCTAGTAGAGTCTTGTTCATCGGTGTGAGTCAGGACACATCTATGAGTGAGAGGCTATAGGACGTTAGGAAGCTACACTTCTTTCATTATTCTTAAAGTCGTGCCTTAAAGTTTAGCTCTATAAGTGTCATTTTCCTAATCTTTATCTTGTGTTTATAGGATATGAATACAAGAAGGACTCCCGCAAGAAGAGTGGAAGAGGAGATTGTGAATGAGGGAGTTCCTCCCCAAGGTCCTCAAGGTGACCAAGTGCCACAAGGAAACCATGTTCTGGTTGATGCTCCGGCCATGACCAATGAAGAAGTTAGGTTGTCTCTTTCGATGATGGCTCAAGTCGTAACTACTCAAGCCCAAGCCATGACGGCCCAAGCTACTAGGAGTGTTGAGGCTAATGTGAACCCTATTGTGAGCATTATGGCTTCTAGGTTTAGAGACTTTGTGAGAATGAACCCTCTGGTGTTTCTAGGTTCCAAGGTGGGAGAGGATCCCCAAGAGTTTTTTGGATGAGGTGTATAAGATAGTCAATGCTATGGGGGTGACTTCTAGATAAAAAGCAGAACTAGTTTCCTATTAATTGAAGGATGTTGCCCAAATTTGGTTTACTCAATGGAAAAGTAATAGGCTGGTAGAAGTGGGTCCTATAGAATGGGAAGAATTTAAGAAAGCGTTCCTTGATAGGTACTTTCCCCGTGAGAAGAGGGAGGTTAAGGTGGAGGAGTTTATCAACCATAGGCAAGGTAACATGAATGTCCAAGATTACTCCTTGAAATTTACCCAATTGTCTAAGTATGCTCCATCTTTGGTGTCCAACCCTAGGGATGAGATGAGTAGGTTTGTTACGGGTGTGTCCGACCTAGTTGAGGAAGAGTGTCATACGGCGATGCTCCATGATGACATGAACATTTCTAGGCTTATGGTGTATGCTCAATCTATTGAGGAGTCCAAACTTAAGAGGAAGGTCAACCAAGGTTCAAGAAGAGAGCTCCAAACCAAGATTCTTCAAGCACTCCTAAGGTTAACCAAGAGAAAGGTGGTGGACCTCTATTTTCTAAACCTACTTGCACCACTTGTGGGAAGAGGCACTATGGGAAGTGTCTAGCCAGTACTAATGGGTGCTATGGTTGTGGGAAGAATGATCACCAAGTGAGATATTTCCCTACTCTTGCGGCCAAGGGAAGAGAGGCCAAACAAGATTCTCCTAGTATTCCGGATCCCAATGCTCCAAAGAAGAACCATTTCTATGTGCTTCAAGCTAACAAGGACAAAGGAGCTAATCTGGATGAAGGCACCAGTATGTTGATAGTTCCTTATAGTTGAACGTATTGTTAAGGTTCTTATGTTGTTTTTCATGTTAGCCTTAGTATGATTTTACTCCCAAGGGGGAGATAGTATGTTGAATAGTAAGGTTGTTGAGAGTTCTGATATCCTTATCTCTTTCCTTCTATTCCTATTCAAGCTTGAGACCAAGAGTTCCTTGTAGCTTGTTTCATGTTTTGGAGTCATGAGTGATTATGTGTTTCCATGATCTCCTTATGTTATGCATGTTTAGATGAAATTTATGGTTATATGAGAAGATGAGTTTTCATGATTTTGTTCCTCATGTTAATGTGCATCTATGTGAATTGCCTAGATGCTTCATGAGTTGACTTGTTGAACATGCTTGAATGTGTCCTTGACAAGAGTTGCATAATTTGCCTTATGATGTGGTAATGAGCATGATGTGAGTTGGAGAAGAAAATTCCTCCAATGAAATGAGAAATGTTTGTGTTTTGGTGCATGATGAGTTTGAAGATGTAGTTCCTACTTTCTTGTGTTGCATTGAGCTTATTGACGTGGAGTTGATGTTTCATCCTATAATTTTGTACATTATATTGATGTTCCATGCATGATGGGCTGCTAGTCTTGAGTCATTATTTCCTTAATGTGTTTAAAGTGTCATTCGAGGACGAATGTTCGTAAGGGGGAGATAATGTAACGACTCGGAAAATGGTAGGTTAAACTAGAGCCTCATTGTGTGGGTTAGTGTAACCTTAAGTTGATGTCTAGGCTGTTTTAGAACTAAAATGAGCAAGTAAGAAACCTAGGGTGCAAGCAAGGGCCTAAGATAGAAAGATAGAGTGAAAGAGACCTTGTTCTTTGATGGACCTAGTTGGCGATGGGGCTGCTTGATCGCCTAAAGGGCTTGGTGAGTCGCCCTTGTGCCCATATGATTGCCTAGTGAGCTGCCCATTTAGGGAGCACACTGGAAAATTGGGCAATCCAAGGGTCCACTTGATGAGTCGCCTAGTGCCCTTGGCGAGCCGTGAGGTTCAAAGGGCGAGCCAAGTCGGGTAGGGTGTGGAATTTTAAGTTGAAACTTTGTGGGTCCTTAGTTCTTTTCCAAATTTGAGTCCACATTATTTTATTCCTTTTATAGTATGTATATATCCTTTTTAGACTTGAAATTCCCTCAATTAAGTCACTTTTTAAGAAAACCCAAAAGAGTTCATCCCTCTCAAAATCTCTCTCTAAAACTCAAGGAAGAAGAAAGGAGAAATAGAAGCTAGGGTTTGTGGATTCAAGGTGTTCTTCCTCAAATTTCTTGCAGATTCACAAGAAAGGTATGTTGATCCTTCATCTAGGGGTATCTTTGACCCCTAGAGTCCATTCAAAAGTAGATTTCAAAGTGTTCAAGTTTCTCAAAAACCTAGGGTTTTTACTCTAAATCATGGGTTCCTTCTTCAAACGTTTTCAAAGGTTTTCTAATCACAAATTATGATTTAATTAGTGTTTAATTGATGATTTATGATGAAAATACTCTAAGAACCCATGAATTCTCTCAATTCCTAAATTGTGCCTTTATGAAGTGGGTTTGTTGATTGTGAAAGTATGTGAATAGAATAAGTCTAAATTGCTTTAGATTATTGAACTATATCATGATCCATGCCTAAATTGTAGTAAATTATTGGTGTGTTGGTGATTTGGTGTTAATAGCCTTGAAGGGCCAAACATGAGGAATTGAAGTATTATCATGATGTCTTGTATATGAATGTGAACCTAATGAAGTTAAATGTGATCATGTCTTGAATGTAATTGTGTTATTATTGAAAGGTAATTTATCAATTTGATACTTATGAATGTTAATATTGATGCTGGAATGTGAAGGGTTCTTCATGGTATTGTATATCTTGAATTGGTAAGCTTATGCATCCTCTTCTTGTATAAATGAAAGTATTGTTTATTGTTGAATCTTGGATCGGTAGGCCAATGGCACCCTTCCACACATGTTAATAATGAACCTTGGGATCGTTAGGCTTATGGCACCCTTCCATTAATGATGTTATTGAACTTAGGGATCGGTAGGCTTATGGCGCCCTTCCATTAATGTTAATGATGAACCTTGAATTGGTAGGCCTATGGCACCCTTCGAAGAAGAGTTAATGAGATTTCCTAACTAATGGACCTTGAATAGGTAGGCTTCTGGCGCCCTTTCATGTGTTAATCAATGTACTTTGGGTCGATAGGCCAATGGCACCCTCTCATGTGTGATAATGATAAAGTAATGACCTACTCTATGGAAATGGAGGCTAAGCAGCGAGTGGATTTGGTTAGATGGAACCTCTCCCAATGTTTGGGTCGGGTTTCAATGATCATCTTTCTTATACCATAACTATGTGCCCGTATAGGTCTAGCTAGTGGATCCACCTAAGCTATATGTTACCGGTTCTACCTTAGGCAAGTAGACCACCTCTTTACGGTGTGGGGCTTTATGACACCGGATTCCATGTAAAGCTCTCATGGTCTATGTCGGTTAATGCGTATTTCCATCATGTGACATACGTACCTTAGTTACTTGAGAGGTTCTACAAAGTGTGGGTAGTAGTATGGGATGCTATCCATACGTTGCACGAGTAGGCTTTGAGAGGCTAGAGTGTGATTCTCTAATCTCTAAAGTTAATGAAAGAATGTGCTCAAAGGAAGCTAATGAAGAATGTTGACTTAAATGATTATGATGCATGCTTTACTTGGATTGTATTATGAGTTACTTTCTTGTCATGTCTTATGAAATGCTTATGTCTCCTATGTATGAATATTGTGTAAATATGGAAAGGTTGAATGGTAAGTTCACTTTTGGTGGCCTTAATGTGGTACCTAGTGTGGATGGTGGTATGGGACGCTATTTATACATTGCACATGGTAGACCTTGGGGTTGCGTGAGGTGAAAGCTTAATGTGAAGAAATGACTTGTATGTTGATTTTGTCTTATCTTATTCTCCTTATGCTTATGTTCATGAAGTTTTATCAAATTGGCATATATCATGATTTTCCAAAAAAAATGTCCTTTTTAAGTATGTTTTTGCATGGTCATCATTCTTAGTACATTTTTATGAGCTAACCCATATTTCTCTTATAATACTACAAGTGTAGGTTCCAGCAGGTGAGTCGCTTTCTCTCTAGTTCAAGGGCTTGGATTGAGGTTTTTCCAAGACTACGTGGTATGTCCTCATAGATCGAGGACAAGTATTTTCAATGTTTCTTTTATTTCATGTAATAGACATTTGTAGTCTTTTCTATTGAAAAGGGTCGTGACCCTACTTTTGTTTCAAGATATTGTTTAGATGGCCATGTGAGACAATAGACTTCTGTTGTTTTAAATAAAAGTTTTTAAATTGTATGGATTTAAATTAGTTTTAATTCCGCACTATTTGGGTCATCTTATGCAATGACATGCTATGAGGCTTGTATGAGACATTTTGGAGTCTTGTACGTCGTGTCGCATCCAGGGTCTAGGATCGGGTTGTGACAAGGCCGGTTGAAGCGGGGCCCATAAATTGGGAGGTGTTCAAGAAGGCATTCCTTGATAGGTTCTTCTCCCGAGAGAAGAGGGAAGAAAAGGTGGATGAATTTATTAACCTTCTTCAAGGAGGTATGAGTGCTCAAGAATTTTCTCTAAAATTCACTAAGTTGTCCAAATATACTCCGTCTTTGGTGGCAAATCTGAGTGATGAGATGAGTCGATTTGTGACCGGAGTGTCCGAATTGATTGAAGAAGAATGTTGTGCGTCAATGCTACATGATAACATGGACATCTCACGTCTAATGGTTTATGCTCAACAAGTTGAGGAGACAAAACTTAGGAAGAAGAATAGGGAAGTGAAGAGAGCAAGGACCGGTGATGGGAATTCTTCCAAGGGTAAGTTTGAGGGTTAAGGGCGACCAAGGCTCAAAAGAATGTTCTCCAACCAAGGCTCTTCTAGTTCTCCAAGGGTCAAGAATGATAGGGTGCCTAACCCTAAGCCTCAAGGAGGCAATAGTGATATATCTTCTATGACAAGGCCTACTTGTACCAAGTCTGGCAAGAAACATAAGGGTAAGTGTTTTGTTCGGACAGATGGTTGTTTTTATTGGGGAAGAGTGGTCATATGGTCAGAGATTTCCCTATGCTAAAAGCTCAAGGAAGAGAGGGAAAGCAAGCCCTTCCTAGTGGTTCAAACTCCGATGCTCCCAAGAAGAACCGCTTTTATGCTCTTCAATCCCGAGGTGACCAAGAGAGTTCCCCGGATGTGGTGACCGGTATGTTACAAGTCTTCTCTATTGATGTTTATGCATTATTAGATCCCGGTGCCACTTTGTCGTTTGTTACTACTTTTGTGGCTATGAAATTTAAAATACTCCCCGCAGAGTTATTAGAACCTTTTTCGGTGTCTACCCCAGTTGGTCACTCGGTAGTGGCAAAAAGAGTCTATAGGAGTTTTCCTATTTCTTTGTCACATAGAGTCACTTTAGTTGATTTTATAAAGCTAGACGTGCTAGACTTTGATGTCGTTTTGGGTATGGATTGGTTGCATGCATGTTTTGTGTCTATTAATTGTAGAACTCGGGTGGTTAAGTTTCAATTTCCAAATGATCCTACTTTAGAATGTAAGGGGGGAATTCTATCCATAGAGGTCGATTTGTTTCATGTATAAAAGCTAGGAAAATGATCTTCAAGGGGTGCATTTACCATATTGCTAGGGTCATGAATATTGAGTCCGAGACTCCTTCTTTAGAGTCGGTCCCCGTGGTGAGTTAACTTCCTGAAGTCTTTCCCGATGACTTGCCCGGCATTCCTCCCGAACGGGAAATAGACTTTGGCATTGATCTCTGGCAGGATACTCAACATATATCCATTCCTCCCTATAGAATGGCTCCAAACAATTTGAAAGAGTTGAAGGGGAAACTCAACGACTTGTTAGACAAGGGCTTTATTCAACCAAGCATCTCTCTATGGGGTGTTCCGGTATTGTTCGTGAAGAAGAAGGATGGGTCCCTTAGGATGTGTATTGACTACCGCAAATTGAACAAGCTAACCATAAAGAATAAATACCCTTTTCCTAGAATTGACTATTTGTTTGACCAACTCCAAGGTGCTAGTTACTTTTCGAAGATTGACCTAAGTTCGGGATATCACCAACTAAGGTTGAGAGGGGTTGACATTCCCAAGACAGCCTTCCGAACAAGATATGGTCACTATGAATTCCTAGTAATTTATTTTCGTTTAACCAACTTCCCGGAGGCTTTCATGGACCTAATGAATAAGGTGTTTAGGTAATATATTGATTCGTTTGTGATCATTTTTATCGATGATATTTTGATCTATTCAAGAAGTGAGGGTGAACACATGGACCACTTGAGGATTGTATTTCAAGTCCTTAAAGACCACCAATTATATGCAAAGTATAGTAAATGTGAGTTTTGGGTGAGGTCTGTAGCCTTCCTTGGCCATATCGTCTCTAGAAAGGGTATTGAGGTTGATCCTAAGAAGACGGATGCGGTTAAGAGTTGTCCAAGACCTCTAACTCCCACCGATATTCAAAGTTTTTTAGGTTTGGCCGGTTATTATAGGAGATTTGTTGAGGGCTTTTCCTCCATCGCTTCTCCATTGACGGCTTTGACTCAAAAGAAGGCCAAATTTTAGTTATCGGAGGCTTGTGAGAAAAGCTTCCAAGAGTGAAAAGACATACTCACTTCTGCTCCGGTGTTGACCTTACCAGAGGGTACCGATGGGTTTGTGGTATATTGTGACACTTAGATAGTAGGGCTGGTGTGTGTGCTCATGTAATGTGGGAAAATGGTTGCCTATGCTTCAAGGCAACTTAAGATTCATGAAAAAAATTACCCGACCCATGATCTCAAACTAGCGGCGGTGGTATTTGCCTTGAAAATATTGAGACACTATCTAAATGGGGTGCATGTTGATGTATTCACTTATCACAGGAGTCTACAATATGTGTTTAACCAAAAAGACTTTAATCTCCGACAAAAAAGGTGGTTAGTACTTTTGAAGGATTATAACATGAGTGTCCTTTACCACCCCGGCAAGGCCAATGTAGTTGTGGATGCCCTAAGTCAATTTTCCATGGGTAGTGTGGCTCATGTAGAAGATGGAAAGAAGGAATTGGTTCGTGATGTGTATAGGTTGGCCCGGTTAGGTGTCCAACTAGTGGATTCCACCAAGAGTGAAGTCATGGTCCATAATTGTTCCGAATCATCCTTTGTAATTGATGTGAAGTCTAAACGATACCTTGATCCCATGTTAATGGAGTTGAAAGAATTGGTACTCAACAAGTCCGTTAAGGCTTTCTCCCAAGGGGGAGATGGGGTGCTTAAGTACCAAGGTCGGTTATGTGTACCGGATGTTGATGGCTTAAGAGAGAAAATTTTAGAAGAAACTCATGGTTCGCGGTATTCTATTCATCTAGGAGTCACCAAGATGTACTGTGATCTACGGGAAGTCTATTGGTGGAATTGCATGAAGAAGGACATAGCGGGTCTTTTGGCCAAATGTCTGAATTGTCAACAAGTCAAGGCCGAACACCTAAGACCGGGAGGTTTGTCCCAATATATAGATATCCCCACTTGGAAGTGGAAGGATGTGAATATGGACTTTCTTGTGGGTTTGCCTCGTACTCGAAGGCAACAATATTCCATTTGGGTCATTGTGGATAGGATGACAAAATCAGCCCACTTTATGCCCGTCAAGGTTTCATTTTCGGCGGAAGACTATGCAAAATTATACATCAAGGAGATAGTGAAGTTGCATGGGTCCCTTTATCTATTATTTCAGATCGGGGTACTCAATTTACTTCACACTTTTGAAAGGCATTACAAAAAGGGTTTGGTACCAATGATAAGCTTAGTACCGCTTTCCACCCTCAAACGTATGGTCAAGCGGAGAGCACCATTCAAACCTTAGAGGATATGTTGAGGGCAAGTGTTATAGATTTCAAGGGTAATTGGGATGACCATCTACCATTGATAGAGTTTTCCTACAATAACAGTTACCATTCAAGTATTGTCATGGCTCATTTTGAGGCATTGTATGGTAGGAGGTGTAGATCTTCGGTTGGTTGGTTTGAAGTAGGTTAAATTGCTCTAATTGGTCCCGAATCAGTTTATGAGGCCATTGAAAATGTTCGACTCATAAGAGAGAGATTGAAGATGGCCTATAGTCGGTAAAAGTCATATGCCGATGTTAAAAGGAGGGATCTAGAATTTGAAATTGGTGATTGGGTCTACTTAAAAATATCACCTATGAAAGGTGTGATGAGGTTTGGTAAGAAGGGGAAGCTTAGTCGGTATGTGGGCCCATACCAAACCTTGAAACGTGTTGGTAAAGTTGCATATGAGTTAGACTTACCAAATGAGTTGGCTCTGGTTCACCCGGTGTTTCATGTTTCCATGCTTAAGAAGTGCATTAGGGATCCGGTATCCATCATTCCTCTAGAGGGTTTAGGAGTTGATGAGAGTCTATCCTATGAGGAAGTTCTGGTAGAGATTTTGGACTGGCAAGTGAAAAGGTTGAGAAACAAAGAAGTAGCTTCCGTTAAGGTTTTATGGAAAAATCATTTAGTTGAGGGTACTACATGGGAGGCCGAGGCCGATGTGAAGTCCCGCTATCCTCATATTTTCCCTCTACTCCTATTCAAGCTTAAGTAAGTAGTTCCTCTTGAGTTTTTGTGTTTTGGGAGTCATGTGTATTGTATGAGTTTTCCATAATTTCCTTATGATATGCATGTTCTTGATGAAATTCATGTTTAGTAAGAAAATGAGTTTTATGATTTATGTGTCCCTCTTGTTGATTGTGCATTTTAGTATGATAATCACATATTTGAATTCATGAGGTGATTTGTTGAACATGCTTGAAATGCTTGTGGTGAAATAACATATTGGCTCCATAATGTTGTGTTGAGCTTGCTTTTAGTTGGAGAAGGTAGTTCCTCCTATGAACATAAGAAATGTTGCATTTCATGTATATTGGGTTGGTAGATGTAGTTCCTACTTTCTTGTATTGTATTGACCATGTCTTGAGATGGAGTTGAAGTTTCCTCCTTTTGAATAATGCATGAAGTGAATAGTGCATTTGTAAGTTTTGCACATTGTTGATGTTTCATGCATGATGGGCTGCTAGTCTGGAGTTCTGATTTAGTTTGGTGTCTAGATCATCATTCGAGGACGAATGTTTCCAAGGGGAAGATAATGTAACACTTCGGAAAACTAATGAACTAAGCTAGAGCCTAATATGTAGTCTAGTCGCCTAAATGGGGTTTTATGTTGTAAAAATGAGTTCTTTGGCTTAGGTTGAGGGGTTTAGGGGTTAAACGTCAAGGTACGACCCCCCAAGGACCAACCAAGGGTCCTTAAGGAGGACCCTAAAGCCTAACCCCCAAAGCTCCCCAAATCTGCCCAAGCTGCCAATTTAGGCCACCTACGGCCAGTAGGTGGGGGTCGTGGGTCAGGCCCCAAGATGAAAAGTTTTTTAACTCACCTACGGACTTGCAGGACAGGGCGTCACTGCACCTACGGTCCGTAGGTCAAGGTCACCCCTGTAGCTTCTGCCCAATCTCGGCCATTAGAGGGGTAACTTAGTAAATTCCTAATTAATTAGTTAGTGATTGGGGACGGTTTTTATGGTTTAGTTATACTTATTTAAGTTTTTAAAACTATTAACCACCCTATACAACTCATTATTCCCCCAAACTCAAAAATAGAAACCAACTCCCCTCTCCAATATTTCTCTAAGACTACAATGAAGAACAAGATCAAGGTCAAGTCTAGGGTTCAAGGAGCAGCCTTTCTTCTTCAATTTCTTGTGGAAATCTTCCTAAGGTATGGTGACTTTTCATCTATGGGTATCTATCACCCATAGAGCTCCTTTAAACTTGGTTTTTAAGATTCCAATTTCCCCCAAAAACCTAGGGTTTCAATCTGTGTCATAGGTCTTCTTCCAAAACGTTTTCAATTGCTGATTTATGATTTATTATGATGATTTATGATTGGATTGATGGAGTATTGTGGAATTATGATGAAATTTCCCCATGGACCCATATTCCCCCATATTGTTAAAATTATGCATTGATAATGTGGGTTGTTTGATATTAAAAGTATGTCAATTGATTATGTTTACATTGATTAAGTTGTTGGATTATGATATTCCCCTATATAATGTAGTAATTCAAGAAGTTAGGGTTGAATTTGATTCATAGCCTTGAAAAGGTAATTTATGTTGGCTTGTACATGTTGATGGTAATTATGTGTGAGCTTATGATTCACTTAGATAGTGGAGATTCTATGACTATTGGGTAATTGTGGTATTGTTGCAAGACCATTCTCCCTTTACCTCTACACATGATTATGCATGAAATGTCTATGACTTTGATAATGTTGTTGTCTTAATTGAAAGGCTATACTCATGAAACATTATGAACATAATGTGAAAGGTCTACTCACATAGTAATGATTCTAAGGTTGAAAGGTCATTCTCATCTAATGAATCTATGAGCTATCTGATGAGTCTGCAATTTTGAATCATTTAGGGTTATATTTTGATTGAATGAGTGTCCTCAAATGCATATTTTGTCTCAATATGTGATGTAAATCCTTAAGTTTCAGGTATTTGACTGGAGAGACAAAGTATGGACGCTATCGAGCAAAAAATAACAAAGCGGCTGAAAGAAGGAAGAAAAGACAGCCTGAAGATCGCCTAATCCATTAGGCGAGTCACCGAAAGGCCTCAAATCTCGCCTAATATTCCAATGTGCTGAGCCCTGTAGGAAAAGATCAAGTCTGCGAGGAAAGGGAGCAATCGGCGTATCACCGAGAAATTATGCGAAGTAGTTCCATGTCTCCCAATGAATCAAAACGCGAAGATGCTAAAGGCAAAAGAGAAAAGGCGATGAACTAGACCAAAGGGCGGATCGCCGAGTGTATCAGCGATCCCGACTAACTGCGCCGAGTGGTCCTTCGCAGCACAAATTTTTGGAAACTATAAATACCTATTTAATTATGTAGCTTAGTATCAAGTTGTAGAGAATTATTACTGAGACTTAGAATATTTTAAGTCTTTAGTTCTTGGAGTTTTTGAGACATTGTTCTTGAGCTTGAAGATTTGAAGAATTCCAATTCCAAGAAATTGGAAGTGGGTGTTGGATATTGTTCATTCTAGACTCGTTTGAAGTAAATATAAATCATACCCAGTTGATGTATCTCGATTCGGTATCATTTTCTTCCTTTTTTCTATGTCTAGCTAAAACCCTAATTCTTGGGGTGTGATTTTTTGAATATGGGTTAAATTTACTGCTGGGTATTGCTTATTGTTAGTATATTCGTTGTTTAAATGCGATTTATTTAGTAGTTGTGTTTGAACTTAATGGGATTGTAGTTGCAAATACGATTTCATCTTAGTATTTTTGGCTTGCTCGAGAGAGAGGTTTTAAAACTAAGACTACTAAATTGATAGTCGGTGGTTATTGGGTCGTCGTGGGTTCAGCTCAAGAGAGTGAATCATATGCCTTCTCCCACACATTCAGCTCGAGAGAGTGAATGGGATAAGGCGGAGGCTGCGCTTAAGTGCTGCAACTCGGTGTTCGAGAAAAACCGAGTTGATTTGAGGTAAGTTGATTGAGAGAGAAGTTACCCTCACTAAAGTCTAGCTTAGTTACAAATATTTACCAATGTACTATCAATAGCATTTACCCGGTAGTGTCTTTTATCCCATATTCCTATCACATCCCAAGAATCTCGTCTCTCTATCTCGTTTCCTTACATTTTTGCTATTTTTGTCTTTTAGTTGAATACAAAAAAAACCCATTTGATAATTGACACTCGTGTCACATTTAGATTTAGTATGTTTTTATTCGTTAATATTTATAGCTATGATTGATTAGAACTTGATTTTACTTTTCTATTAATTTTTGCAACCACTCCCTTTGGACTCGACCCCAACCCATTCGGTTGGGTTATATTACTACACGTGATCGTTGACACTTGAATTGGAAGTTGTGTCTTGATACGCTAAAATCAAAATGGCGCGGCTGCCGGGGAGTGGTGTTAGTTGAGAATTTGTAGTTAAGTAGGATTTTCGTTCTTGTTAGTCGTAGTTTACTTACTTAATTTTTAGTTTTGTTTTGCTCGTTTGTTTTGAATGGGACAGTGGAGCATTTCTGATAGCAATGGTGATTAAATGGATTTGTCTCTTCCGAGAATGATGTCTCTTAGGGATAACATCCTAAGTTTCAGACAATTGGAGAGGGAGTTAATCCATGAGTTGTGGCTGAAATTTAAGTCAATCTTCCTCCAGCACCCAACTCATGGAATCTCAAAAAACGTGCTAATGGATTGTTTCTAATAAAGTCTTGGGCCAGAAAATAGAAGAATGGTTGACCAAATATTTCCAGGGGGTCTATCACGACTACCCTATGCAATGGCAACCCATCTCCTTAATAACCTGGCCATGACCAACAAAGAGACTAAGAAGGACCATACTTTGGCCACACTGTTGACTCAGTTGGACCTAGTGACCAAGAAAATCATGGAATTGGAAGTGCCGAACAAAAATAAAGACTGGTATATTCCCCCTCATAAGCGTATGAATCCTAGTGTAAATGAGGGTGGACAAATAGCAGAGATACTCTCACTCATTCTTCACAAGGTCGAAAGTCACGACAAGGTGTTGAATGAGATAAAACACAATGTCTCCATGCTGAATGAGATAACTGCTTCCCATTTCATATACATTCAGCTACTAGAGACCCAAATGGGTCATGTGTTGTCTCGTCTCCACCCCACAAATCAAGATTAAGTGGGAAAGTCATGCCACGACTATAACTAAGGCGCTTCTTGGGAGGCAACCCAAGGTTTACAGCTTTATGTTATTTTAGAATAATGGTGTGTTAAATGTGCAGGACAAAGTGAGAAAAGTATTTGAAAAATACAAGAATTGGCGAGATAAAGGCCTAGTCGGCGAATCGCCGAAGGGGTCGGCGACCTTGACCTAAACCACCATTGGATTCAAGGAAAATTCAACTTGGACACTGTAAAACTCAGAGGACTCATGAAATTATTGGCGGATCGCCGACCCGTTAGGCGATCGCGAATTAGTGCGCCGTTTGGAATCCCAGTTTAACTGGAGGTCCATACAATTCGGTGAGGTAAGTGATCATTCGGTGTGTCACCGTGTAGTTTGGCGAATTCGACTAATATCGCTGAATGGATGAGATATGGATAGTTTTTATAAAGCCAAAGGTTTAAACTTTCAACCTTTTCATTTTCCCTCACTCTCGACCTTCGCAAAATCGCACCTACTTAGTATTTTCAAAATTTTCGCATCTTGTAAGTATTTTAGTTTATTAATTGGTGCTTGGATCTGGATTAATTTTCCGCACAGCATCACAGTCTTGATTTTATCTACCGAAAAAGGTTAGTTTTCCAAACCCTGCATTTACTTTTGGTATTTATACTCTTATGCAAGTGATTTTATCCTGTTGTCGTATGCAGGGCCTATCTGATAATATTAGATTGTTCAAATGCCTATTTTAATTCGAGAATCTTGCCTATTTTGTCTTGACTTATGAAATCCCGTTCTTATGATTTAAAATGAATGAAATTTTATAGGGTTGTGCTTGCATGTTGTTTAATTTGGCAAAAACCGGGAGAAGTCTGAAATGAATGAAATTTTATAGGGTTGTGCTTGCATGTTGTTTAATTTGGCAAAAACTGGGAGAAGTCTGAGTATTCTAGGGTGATGGGTGTTATGAGTCTGAGCTTAATTGAACTAGTGCATGTTTTGATTTTATTTTCGGGGGTTGCGGGGTTGAATTCGAGAAGGTGGGTTGAAAGTAGGCATGTTGGGTTGTTTGGCGAGCTGGGTCGAGCTCGCTAAACCACTCGGAGGATTCCCCGAAGGTCCCATCTCACCTTAAATTTCTTGCTAAATGAGTAGTTGAATTCTGTAACTTTCGGCGAGAAGAATGAGGTCTCCGACAACACTCGGTGACTCGCATAGAGTATCCTTGATCGCCCTTTGTTTGCATTTCTGAACCCTTGTTGCACTGTAAATTTTAGCGGACAAACCCTTGATCGCCGAAAGTAGTCGGTGATTCGCCGAAGAGGCCCTCCTATCGCTGACTTGCTAAGACTTTTGAGCCAATCCCTTCGGTGAGTCCGATCCAACTTGCCAAAGAGATTCGGTGACTCGCTGACTGGTTCGGTGAGTCTATTTTCTACTGATTGTTTGTGCATCTGAGTGAATTGTTTCTAACTTCTTCCCGATATATTGCAGACATGGCTAGACCCAAAGTTGCAGGTAGAAACATGCCACCCCGCAATATGGAAAAAGGGATTAAAATCAACGAAGGTGCAGCTGTATCAAAAGGCAAGGCTACAAAAATTTCCACAACTGGTGGAAAGGGCAAAGGAAAAGGCAAGGCACCGGCATCACCAGAGGTCAACTCCGACATCGAAGGCATATATGACACTTAGCTCACTGCTTGTGAGAGTGAGGGTGAACAGCAGGAAAACCAAAGTGCAACCTCTGATGATTAGCTGATAATAGCACAGAGAGCTGAATTGAGATCTAAGAAGCTGAATGATCCATCTAGGATCAGGAATCCTCTGCCTACCACTCCTACTACCCCAGTCCCAGAGCAGACAATGGTGATTGCACCACAAATACAAGGTCCTCCCCCCAAGTCCATGAACATATTGAAAATTGAAGGACTAAGGATGATTATCGAGGAAAAATGTCTGTCCACAGATGGAGTGATTTATAGGTATCCAGAAAATATGAGCTGCCTCAAATATCATGATTTCCATATCATCACCAAGCCCCGTGTCCCATATATTCCAAATTGGGTCCGGGAGTTCTATGCTTCCTGTGGAACCTTGATACCACAAAGAAAGAAGTATGTAGCAGCATTCAAACCAGTTGACTATGTTGTCATTCGGGGAAGGAAGGTCAAGTGCGACCCTGACATTATTGATGTTATCCTAGATCGTCCTGAGGACATTGAGGATTTCTGCCAATACATGATTAGGACTGAAAAACTAGACAGCATGAAGAAGTGGTTTGCTTCGCTGATTTCAGATAACACTCCCAAGTGGCTTGAGGCAGATGATGTTATTTAAAAGAAGGACCTCAACATGGCAGCTCAGTATTGGTTTGGTTTCATCAGCAGTACGATCATGCCATCCCAAAACAAATTTATTCCGCGACATGCCAAAGCAGCCTGTCTAGGTTGCATTATTGATAAAACTCAGCTAAATTTGGGGATGATCATTGCTTCAGAGATTCGCATGCGTGCAAAACAGCATCAGACCTCACTTCTCTTCCTGGTATTGATCACCGAGTTGTGCAGACGAGCTCGGTACCTAGAGATGCTAAGAAAGTCGCGGAAGTAACTCCCACATCCTCCACTGATATCTGAAGGATCGAAGCTGAATATCTTAAGGATCAGGCAGAGAAAATGCAAAAAGCAACCCCGGTGGACATTCCCCCAGTTGTGGTCTCAGACTCCATACCTACAAAGGCATCTTGGCCTACTTCGGCCCCTAGGCCTTCAGGTACATCTACTGCCACTGTTACTCCTTCTGATATTCAAGGCTCTTCTGCTACTGCGCTGCTTCCTAGACCTGTTGCTGTCATTGTCTCCCAGACTCCGATCACTCATGTATCATTACTCCGGATGGGACAGCTAGCCCATTATGTTGATCGTGGGCTACCAGACTACAAACCTCCATTCTAGACATAATTTTGACTTCCCTGACTGATGTTGTGACACCACTGAGAGCTACCATTGATGCCCTCGAGGCTAGAATTGTGGTGTGTGAGCATGACCAAGGATCCACAGGAGAGGTGACGGTCTTAAAGGCCGCTATAGTTGTATTGCGTAAGGATGTGGATCAGTTGAAATCCACCGATATGTCCATGGTTTTTGGAATAGTAGAGATTCCAGATGTACCCGAGATGCCTCCGACTACCACTGGACATGAGGATAGAATGGAGCAGTAAGCTGATCTCCCTCAGATGAGGACCTGACTGAGACTGAAGCAGCCATGATAGATGCAGTTGTGCAGGCTTCCCTGGCAAATACACCTTTTGTTATCTCTAGTGGAGCAGGCTCTTCTGAGGTGACTCCGGGCACTGATGCCCAGGTCCAAACTGCTACACCGGGAACTGAGGCCCAAACAGATGGAGAGACTGCATAGATATGATCCCCTCTTTACCTCCCTTTCTGTCTTTCTTTATTTTAAATTTTGGATAATCTTGTTTGCATTTGAGGATAAATGTTTTTAATTGTGGTGGGGTGAGGCCCACCTTTGTGTGTTATATTCTTGTTTTGTTCATGTATTGGGTTTTGAGCTAAAGTATTGTGTTTTACACTGCTTTCTATGGATGTTTGAGCTTGTGGCTCTTTTTGCTTTAATTGTAAATGATCTTGAACCCTTCCAAAAATTTCACCCACTTTTGTATGTACTTGAATGTGGCTGTTCTTTAGCAAATTTAAGTCTCGGTTTTGATCAATATCGATGACTCAAATAGTGCTCATAATCGAACGAACATGAATGTGCGGCTACAATGAGACCAAGTGAAGTTACATAGACAATATGTTAACTCTTTGCATCTCGTTGTGACTAGCCAAGTATCAAAATGATTCTCTTGTGATGAACGTTGCACACTAGCGAAAGTGTGGAGTCTTGTTTGACTTTGGTGTCGATGCCTTGTGTGATGAGCTTACTGTGAACCATGCATGATAACACCTAGAATTTGCCCCGTTGGTCCGGTCGACTAAGTAAGGGTATCTCTTGATATGATCTTAGGCAACTTCAAAGAGTGTGAGCCAATTTGACATATACCTCTTTTGTGGCCTACTTGTTGTCACGACCCGAGAGCACCCCCAAGTCGTAACACGACGTACTCAACCCTAAAGGGGTCTAATACAAGCCTCTTAGTATTCATAACATTCGATATAGAAAATAGTGCCGAATTAAAAACTTTATTTAAAACCAAACTATTAAAATCTCTTTTATAAAGCAGCGGAATACTAAGTCCCACATGGCCATCTTAAGACAAACTTTAACAGGATACGGTCACGGCCCTTTATAATCGAAAATACTAAATGTCTATTACAAAAGTCTCAATCATGAAGGAACCAGAATAATAGAAGTCTTTGTCCTCGAATACATGAGGACATACCAAGTCTTGGAGGAAAACTCTATCCAATCACTTCAAAGCTAGTTAGGATCAATCACTTGCCGGAACCTACACTTGTAGTAAAAAAAAAGGAAAATATGGGTTAGCACACAAAAATGTACTAAGTATGATGACCATGCAAAAACATGCTAAAAAGGGACATTTTGTTGAAAGTCATGCTTTTATGTCATTTTTGTAAAACTTCATGAACATTGATACAGTAGGCATAATATAAGTCGCAACCAACATAAAAAGTCACATACTTCACATTTAAGCAAAATCACATGTATACCTTTACCTTTTCCTTGAACCTCCACCTCAAGTAACCCTCAAGCTATACCTTGTGCAATGTATGGGTAGCATCCCATACCACCACCCACACTAAGGCACCACCTTAAGGTCACCAAAAGTGAACTTACAATTCATCATTTCCACCTTTACACAATAGAGCATATAAGACACATAAACATTATATGAATCACGTCATCACTTTAAGACCAACATCTAAGACAACTCTAAGTCATACTTGTGCAATGTGCAAGTAGCATCATGTACTACTACTCACACTAAGTACTCGTTTGAAGTCACCATAGACAAGGCACATTCATATAGAATAGACACGACAAGGAAGTAACTCATAATACAATCCAAGTACAGCATGCATCTTTAGATTTAAGCATTTAAGCCAACATTCTTCATTAGATTCATTTAGGACATATTTATGCATTTAAAAGACTTTCATACATTAAGTTTGGATAGCCAATATGCATTTTCAAACATAGAAGACAAGCTATAGTCACAATAAACTCATAATATAGTAATATCAATACCTTAGCAACCTCTAAGAACACTTGTGTAATATATGGTTGGAATCCCATAATACCAACCTTACTAAGCGTCCCTTGAAGCCACATATTCATTTCCATAATCTTCAAGCTTACCATAATCCATAGTCATAAATGAGGAATTATGCAAGTACATGAACTAACCATAAGTAAATTCATCTATTCATATCTTATCATACCATAAGGAAACCATTCCACAACATCCTAATAAGTCTCCTTGTGCAATGTAAAAGTGAAGTCCCATACCCCCACTTCTACCAAGTAAACCCATTAAGAAGTCATAATATAGTTCCTATCATATTCATTACCTTATTATTATTAGGGAATATTATCCATAACTGACATAGACCATGTGAGCTATATGGAATCCGGTGTCATATAACCCCACACCAAAAGAAGGCGTTCTTACTTGCCGAAGGTAGAACTAATCATATTTAGCTTCTAAGTGGATCCACTAGCTAAGTCCTATGTTTTGCACATAGTTATGGGATAGGGAGATTGCTACTAGAAGCCCAACCTATTGCATTAGCGGAGGAGCTTCCATCTCATGAGTTTACTATAGATGACCCAACCTATTGCATTAGCGGAGAGGGGTTTTCCTCATTGTCCATATCCACTCGGTACTAGGCATTATTTCCCAATTATACATAATTAGTATGGAATTGTATCAACATGTGTGAAGGCATACTTTACCCTTCGTTTAATACAACTTACCAAATAGCTCATAGATTCAATTAAGTGAGAACTACCTTTCACCATAGAATCAACATTTGTATGTGAGAATAACTATCACACCAAGATCATGTGTTCTCATGAGAATGGACTTTCAATCAACACAATAGGATCAACATGGCTATGTACATTTCATGCATAATAATGTGTAAAGGTGCATATGAGAACTATACTTTCAATTAACACCATTGATACATCATAATCATGTTTATGCATGGAGTGTGTGTGTGATTGTCCTTGCAATGACACAAACCACAAAATTATCATCCTAGACACTTCATTCATAATTAAGTGTAAGGGTAAGGGAAGAATGGCCTTTCAACAATACCACAACATACACAATATTCATGTGACCTTCAACTTCCAAGTAAATCATGAGTTCACACACAATCTTGTCAACATGCACAACTCTTCACAATATTCCCTTCAAGGGTTATGGATCAACTCATCCCAACATATAGCAATAGCACAATAGATAAGGGAATACCATGATTCGACAACTCATCAATACATTAACCACATCATGATTGGCAATTTATACTTCAAGTATTCATCAACATGCACATAATATCATGATCAAATCAATTCATGTTTAGAAGCATTACCCTAAACCAATTCGAGTCTAGGTGATCTAATCTAAGGGATTACATTGAGAATTCATCATCCTAGGAGGATCACATTTAACCCTCAGTTGCCTCTTTCATGACATAACCCTAGAATCTTAGGTTAATCAAGAATACATGTAGAATTATACTAACATCAAGTAACTACATCATAATTAAACACCTCCACCTTTCAAGTGGATCAACATCTCTAACACAAGTTTACTACAACAAGTAGTTAGGTCAAACTTGTCCCTTTCAAGGCTATGATCCCAAATCCTCAATTCACCAACAGTTCACCATAATTAGTCATAGATGATGATACAAGTCAACAATCTGAATCAATCTAGGCATAAATCCATCAACATTCATGCATAACCAATAAACCCACTTCATAAGGCACAATTAAGGAATTGAGAGAAATCATGGGTTCATAGAGTATTTCATCTTAAATCAACAATTAAACATCAATATAATCATAGTTTATCATTTGGAAATGTTTGATGCAAGAACCCATGAGATTGAGTAAAACTTAGGGTTTTGTGTAACTTGAAAGTCTTGAAAACTTCTTTGAAATTGACTCTAGGGTTAAAACTAACCCTAGATGAAGGATCACCATACCTTATACTTGAAGAATCCCACGAAAATCTACCCAAAAGCCTTCCTCTTCAAGCCCTAAGTCTTCTTCTCCTCTTGGTCTTCAATGGAGTTCTTAGAGAGAAGATATTTTTTGGGGAGAGGGTTATGATTTGGGGAAAAGTAAATAATGAAATCTAAAATACCAATTAAATGTTTTAATACTCGTAAAATACCTTAATAACCCTAAAATAACAGTCCAAGCACTTAAAACAATTAATAAGCAATTTACCAAATGACCCTTGCCTTGACCGAACCCAAGACAGATTGTACAGGCATGGTTCACGGACCCAATCCACGGATAGTAGATGGGTTCATGGACCGTCCTGGCTGTCCGTGGTTTGTAGTTGGGCTTGGTGTTCAATGCTTCAGCAAAGTTCGACCTATGGAGGCCATCCACGAACCGTGGATGGACCTATGGGGCGTGAACCCCATCCATAGGTCACCACATTTAGGTGACTCCAAACTTTCTTTGGGGTCTTGGGGGTTAGCCTTAGAGTCCTCCTCAAGGACCCCTAGGGTGGTCCATGGGGAGTCGTACCTTGACGTTTGACCCCTAAACCCCTCAACCATGACTCGGGACAACATCAAACACCATCAAACCTCACACCAAACTCAAACGCACACACGTTAGGCTTTAGTTTCATTAGTTCATTTTTAGGGTCGTTACATTATCCCCCACTTAAGAACATTCGTCCTCGAATGACACTTTAAACACATTAAGGGGTAACGACTCAAGACTAGCAGTCCACAATCATGCATGCAACATCAATATAAAAGCACACAACTAGGAGGAAACATCAACTCCACATCAATAAGCCCAAAACACAACAAGAAGGTAGGAACTACATCTACAAACTCATTATGCATCAAAACTTCACATTCTTCATTTCATTATATTGGAGGAACTTCCTTCTCCAAATCACATCATGCTCCACACAACATCATTAAGCACATTATGCAATTTTCTCATAAAAGCACATTTAGGCATGCTCAATAAGTCAACTCATGAAACATTTAGGCAACTCATCATAGATGCATATTAACATGAGGAACACAATTTTGAAAACTCATTTCTCATATAAACAAGAATTCAAATAGAACATGCACAATAATAAGGAGGCCATGGAAACTCAATATCACACACAACTCCAAAACATGAAACAAGTTACAAGGAACTCTTGAACTCAAGCTTGAATAAGAATAGGAGGAAAAGAGATAAGGATATCAACACTCTCAACAACCTTACTATTGATCATACCATCCCCCACTTAAGGGTAAATCCAACTAAGGCTAACATGAAGCAACATAGGAACCTCAATAACACATTTACACAATAAGGAACCATTAACATACCAGAGCTTTTAAACTAGGAAGGTCCTCATTAAGCAACTTCTTGCTCATAACCAACCTTACTGATACAACTTAAGGTCTCATATGAGTCTACCACACTGGGTCTAAACTCCTTAAACTCACTACACCTCGTTAGGTGAGAACATCCATCAAGCCTAACTCATGAACATCAAGGACACTCAATGACCTTATCACCTAAGCACATTATCTCCCCCATAGGGGTAAGCTTATACAAACTCTTTACAACATCATTCTTTCAATTCTAAGGCCACAGCTAAACATCACTAAACCTTTACACTCATCACCCAAGGTGATTCTAAACAAGGTAAATTACACGTATACTCTCCTTTATGGAGTCTACTCATTCTACACATCAACACTTTTCCAAAACACCTCATTCATCAAATCTACCAACTCACCTCCAAACTCATCATAATCTTCTACCAACAACACACATAACCATATAGCAATCCATTCATGCTAAAGAATACCTCACAATATCATAACAAGACTAATCTAGTCATATAACCATAATTGACCTCATTACTCATCTCTTTTTTTTCTCCCTCGATCCTTGCGACATTAGCCCTTCAAGTAGTCACATCTTCAAGACCACCGGATAAGGAATAAGAGCGAGAATGTATGGAGTTAAGATCGATGGAAAAACTTGAAGGATAAAGAAAGAAGTGTAACTTTCTATCGTCCTACAGCCTCTCGCTCATAGATGTGTCGCGACTCACACCGATGAACAAGACTCTACTAGCGTGGCTTGTGAGACATCAATCCTAAAACCATTTCCAAAATTTTATACTCTGATACCAAGTTTGTCACGACTCGAGAGCACCCCCTAGTCGTAACACGGCGTACTCGACCCCGAAGGGGTATAATACAAGCCTCTTAGCTTCATAACATTCGATATAGAAAATAGTGCCGAATTAAAAACTTTATTTAAAACAAAACTATCAAAATGTCTTTTATAAAGCAGCGAAATACTAAGTCTCACATGGCCATCTTAAGACAAACTTTAACAGGATACGGTCACGGCCCTTTATAATCGAAAATACTAAATGTCTATTACAAAAGTCTCAAACATGAAGGAACTAGAACAATAAAAGTCTTTGTCCTCGAATACATGAGGACATACCAAGTCTTGGAGGAAAACTCTATCCAAGCACTTCAAAGCTAGCTAGGATCAATCACTTTCCGGAACCTACACTTGTAGTAAAAAATAGGAAAATATGGGTTTGCACACAAAAATGTACTAAGTATGATGACCATGCAAAAACATGCTAAAAAGAGACATTTTGTTGAAAGTCATGATTTTATGCCATTTTTGTAAAACTTCATGAACATTGATACAATAGGCATAATATAAGTCACAACCAACATACAAAGTCACATACTTCACATTTAAGCAAAATCACATGTATACCTTTACCTTTACCTTTTCCTTGAACCTCCACCTCAAGTAACCCTCAAGCTATACCTTGTGCAATGTATGGGTAGCGTTCCATACCACCACCCACACTAAGGCACCACCTTAAGGTCACCAAAAGAGAACTTACCATTCATCCTTTCCACCTTTACACAATAGAGCATATAAGACACATAAACATTATATGAATCACGTCATCACATTAAGACCAACATCTAAGACAACTCTAAGTCATACTTGTGCAATGTGCAAGTAGCATCCCGTACTACTACTCACACTAAGTACTCCTTTGAAGTCACCATAGACAATGCACATTCATATAGAATAGACACGACAAGGAAGTAACTCATAATACAATCCAAGTATAGCATGCATCTTTACATTTAAGCATTTAAGCCAACATTTTTCTTTAGATTCATTTAGGACACACTCATGCATTTATAAGACTTTCATACATTAAGTTTGGAAAGCCAATAAGCATTTTCAAACATAGAAGACAAGTTATAGTCACAATACACTCATAACATAGTAATATCAATACCTTAGTAACCTCTAAGAACACTTGTGCAATGTATGGTTGGCATCTCATAATATAACCTTACTAAGCATCCCTTGAAGCCACATACTCATTTTCATAATCTTCAAGCTTACCATAATCCATAGTCATAAATGAGGAATTATGCAAGTACATGAACTAACCATAAGGAAAGTCATCTATTCATATCTTATCATACCATAAGGAAACCATTCCACAACATCCTAATAAGTCTCATTGTGCAATGTAAAAGTGAAGTCCCATACCCCAACTTCTACCAAGTAAACCCATTAAGAATTCATAGTATAGTTCCTATCATATTCATTACCTTATTATTATTAGGGAATATTAGCCATAACCGACATAGACCATGTGAGTTACATGGAATCCGGTGTCATATAACCCCACACCGAAAGCAGGCGTTCTTACTTACCGAAGGTAGAACTAATCATATTTAGCTTCTAAGTGGATCCACTATCTAAGTCCTATGTTTGGCACATAGTTATGGGATAGGGAGATTGCTATGAATTCTTAATGAGTTAATGCATGTTTTATATGAACCATGAACATGAACTATACTTATGATTTCTTAATGAGCTTTACTTAGTGTAAGTGAGGGTATGGGACTTCACTTATACATTGCACAAGTAGACTTATAAAGGGGTTATGGTGTGGTTTCCTTATGACATGAAGATGTATGAATCTATGTATGCATGATATGAATTGTTGTTAAGAGTAACTCTCCTTATTACAAGCTATGATAATGAATGTCTCCTTGTCTATGAGTGTTGGCTATGGATGAGGTCAAGGTATGTTATGCATGATTATGGTAGCCTTAAAGTTGTACTTAGCATGGATAGGAGTATGGGATCTTGTCTATGCATTGCACAAGTATAGTCTAGGGTTGCTTATGATATGGTTTGACTATGTAATTACTCTAAATGTGCATGATGGTTTTTAAACTTGATAAATGCATGATTTCAACTAAATGTCCCTTTTAAGCATATTTTGAGGATTTTTATGCATGGCTTCCATACTTAGGGGTCGTTTGGTAGAAAGAGTGATAATGCAATGATTAGTAATGCAAGGATTAACAATGCATGGATTAACAATGCATGAATTAGCAATGCAGGAATTATTTTTTATCAAGTGTTTGGTTCATTATTTCCAACCTAATCTTTTGTGTGGTTTAAGACTCTACAAGAAGTTTATTTCCAATTATACCCTTGAATTATTATGTGATTTTTTATTTTATGTATAGAATTATGACATATTTTCATGTTCATTCCGTTGGTAAGCTTCTGTGCATTCCATTGGCCAATATTACTCATCATATTATCCTATCCCCTCAAATATCACTATTTTGAAAAATAAATTGTTATAGTCCCTAATATTTGTATTGGATGGTTCTGACATTATTTAAATGATACATCACATTTTTAAATACTGAGGGTTTGATACGTATATTGAAGTTTCTATATTTGATAGAAGTTCATTCATAGTAAAAAAGGAAAACCAACTCTGCCTTATAAAGGATTTGCAGTCTTCGATCTGTATTACCACTCGACCATGTCTTTTGCCAACTGCTTTGTAGCTGCAAGTTCTACATCACTAGCACATGATATCAAGAGAAGGAGGCTGGAAAACAATTCACATGGTCCATCCTGTGTTTCTTTACCAATTCTGAAGAGTGTATAAAGAAATTGAGGGCAGTTTAGTCATTTTGTTGTCTTATCCAAGGCTTATTAAACATGGTATTAGTAATCCCTAGGTATCCTTGGTATTAGATAAGACCACATATGGTGTATTAAGTTATCCATGTATTAGGTGGGTTTGAGTTGAAATGTGCTACCAAACATTGTATTGAATGGATTAAATCTTAATCCAAGGACTATTTTAATTAATACATCCTATCAAACGACTCCTTAGTACATTATTTGTGATAACCCATAATTTCTACATTTTTCTACAAGTGTAGGTTCTGGTCGTTGAGACGCACTTCTTCATTTGAGTAGAGCTTGGATTGATTATTTCCAAGTTTGGTGAGTCCTCATGGTTCGATGACGGATTATTCATTTCTAGTTGTTATCTTACTTTCTATTTTCAAAACTATGTTGTAAAGGGCTATGACCCTAAGATTGTATTCGATTGTATTAGATGGTGATTTGAGACAAGGTCTAGACTCTTATATTTCTTTTATGAAAAAGACTTCTATTGTAAAAACTTTTAAATTCCACATCATTTCTATTACTTATGTTCATGATTATGCTAAGGGCTTGTTGGAGACCCCTTCGGAGTCAAGTATGCCATGTTACGTCTAGGGGGTACCCCTGGGTCGTGACAGGTTCTTCAGTGATAATTGTCTTCCCTCTGTCCCTAGATTGTACCTCATTCAAACAATAATGCCACAAAGTTGATTCTGCTACTTTTTTTTGGGATTCATGCCCGTTAATTTCCTCAAGAGACTCCATAGATTTCCTTTTCAACAAACCACACCCTTTAGATGCCCTATTAGGAGGCCCATATTGCTTAATAAAATCTTTGGCCATATCAACCCAAGAGAACCATTTCCTTGTGCCTTGGTTTGCATACCACATCAAGGCTGGCCCTGTAAGCGTCCTAACAAAAAGTATCATATTAAATTCATTATCTTGCCCTATGCTTGCTAACCAATCAAGATATTCCTTCAAGTGGTTCTGGGGAAGACTTGTCTCATCATACATTGGAATATCAACAAGATTATAAGGTGTCTCATTTTCACTTTCCATCTCAACCAAAAAATTTCCCAGTTGTGAAGCAAGCTCATTTGTGAAAGAAATTTGGTTAGTCTCTGTATTGAAATGTCTCCCACCATTTTCTCCATTTTTGGTTGTTTCACTTGAATCGCCAAATGCCTCATTTTCTGGAAGTGGATGGATGTTTGAAAAGTGCTGAGCATTACAATCAAAGTTGGGATATGCAGTTGCGCGAATAGGAGAGTATCCTTCTAAATCTTTATCCGAGAAGTCCTTAAGTTCGTAATCCATCGAGTTTTCATTAGAGTAATTCTTAAGATCGGCTATCATTTCCTTGATGCCATCAATTTCTTGTTCCATTTTTGCCACTTTTTCCTCAAGCTTAGCAATTTTATCGTGGTATGACTCGACTTCTTCACAGTTCAACTCGTCTTCAACTAAGTCGATCACAATTCGGTCGGTCATGTCGTCCTTGAATTTGTGTGTCCCTTTGATGCTCAACTTAAGTCAACCTTTGGAAGAAAATTGAAATATTTGATAAGCGCAGAGTAAGTATGTGAAAGGTCAAGAGTAGAGCATTCAAAAACCAACTGGATCTAGTCCTATAAGGGATACTATTTAATAAAATAAATTAATAATAAACCAAATTTGATGAAAAAGCTCGAGATTAAGGAAATTATGGTTAATCGAGCAACCGAGAGTTGTAATTGATAAATTGGAAGGTTGAAATGACCTTAAGCTCTATTTTAGTATTGGCGGATTTAAAATTGTCAAGGGTGGAGAAATGTCAAACAATTGAAAGACCTATGAGATTCCCTCGACTTGCATGCCGATACTTGGAATTATTGTGTAAAAGAGTGATACGACTATTTTAAATTGAAGAAGTATTGCAGTTGACGGAGAAAAATTGAACAAATATCGACAAGTGCTATTTGGTAGATTAAACGAATCTAACAATTTAAGAAGCAAAAAATGATGTGAAAATTGGAAGAAATTGGAAGCATAAGAAAAAGCTCTATAACGTAGATCGAATGGTAAATAGATTCTACAAAATGCGGAAATAGTGAAAAAAAAGTTTTGTCATTAGAAAGATAAGATTATACTCGTAAATGAGGGGATTGAAAAGGCTTGAGAAGATAGAGATTTATAAGAGCAAATTTTGGCACGAGTCAAGCGAATTTTGAGTGAATTAACTTAAGAAAAACAGACGGGTTAAATATGCCCATTTTTAAGAGTGTAAGAAGAGAATTCTTAAAGTAAATTGCGGACCACGAGTATTGTAAGGTTCAAAAGAAGAGATTTTAAGATGACGAAAAAAAAATTGGTAGAATCTAAAGGAAGAAAGTCTTAATTAGGGATACTAAGAGTTTATACAAGCTTAGAATAATTATGAGCCTAAACGATTCTCTAGAATTGATAAAGTGCACTGAGTGCGGAAATATAAATATAAAAATAAAAAGTTTATGAACATGACATAAGAATTTGTAAAGATGCAATAGGTAATCAAATAAAGAAATAAATAAAGTCAAATAATTTTCTCTTCTAAAAATAAGAAAAAACAAAGATGGTGTTAGTAATAGTGAATTAAAATCACGTTGCAAATAATTTCATATAAGACACGTAGAACTTAAGCAAGCAAATATTTGCAAAGCACATATCACAAATATATTAAATCAAGAACTTAATCTATAGGTGACCTCTTTATGCCAGAGGTAGGCCTAACACGTATTTGAAAAATAAATGTGCAAAAATATGTCATTCCATTGCTCTTTCATTAATTAAATGAATCTATTCCCAAAGCTAAATATTAAAATAACCTTTGACTTTATTACATTAAAAAATAAAATTAAATTAAAATCTCCGTCGCATCTACACATCTTCGTCTCATGGCATGCTCGTGGTATAATCTCCATAGGCCAAAGCTTGAGATCTTCATAACTATTTGCATCATAAAAGGGTTAGTAATACCCTCCCTCCTAAAGTTTAATTAATATAGAACGAATGGTCCATATTTTGGCACAGCTATTTTTCAAATAATGCACACATAAATGATAAGAGTCACTCGGGGTCGTGAACCCACTTGGACATTTGGATAAAGTTGACTAATGAACTTAATACACCAAGGGTATTAAGCCTCCTAAGTTTGCATGATGCATATACCTTAAAAGGTGTTGGTTTAGCTCTATCATGGGTTGATTAAGAGTGGATTTACTAGACACAAGGTTTTCGAGTGGACAACTCGAGTGAGAAGGCTACGTGGTCACACAGAAAAAGATCCGGACACCCCGCGCATATGTCAATTCTCCTAAATTTGGGATTTTGAAAGAAATTTGAGGGTGCGCAAAACACACCTCGCCTGCACCTGTGATAGTGTGAATTTTCCAAGATTGAAGAAAGTATGAACGGAATGACAATTTATAAAGCAGTAACAAATATACAATTTATTAAAAACAGTAACAAATAAGCAGTTTACATCAATTACGCATGAAAAATAAAGTATTAGGCATGTAAAATAAAACAGGCAAATAAAATGAAACAACAAATGCTAAAAACCTTAATAATTATCCTAAGGTTGTTATGGTTTAAAGCTAAAGTCCCCAGCAGAGTCGTCAAACTGTTATACCTCATTTTAACTCAAGGTCAAACGTGTACAACATATTGGTGATTTCCAAATTATTAACGAACTTAAGAAGTCACCACCTAATTAATTTAAGGTAAATTAGGACACCTAAATATTTAACTAATGTAACACTAAAGTTAACTCCAATTAATGGTCTACTTAACTTATGTAAGTCTAGATAAGGGTTCTAATTATCCTAAAGGGAAGGGGTTGAGCATTCTTTCAATTCGTTAAAAATGATTACCGGTCAAACTTCTATTAATTAATTAAAACTAAATAAGAGGGTTAATAAATATAAAAAAGAAATCAAAGAGTTAGTTAGAAAACATTTGTTTACCTTAAAACTCTTTTGCATTCTTTATAATAGAATGGCGAGGATTAGGAAAACGCATCATTTGAATAAAAAAAGTTTTTTTAAAAAAAGAAATAAAAGAGGAGAACATGAGAAAATTAGTAAACCCATTCAACTTTCAACAATATTGAACAAAAATAAATATAGCCAAGTAAAGTCTGCCGCAAAATATGCATGCATTGGACAAGATATCCATCTCGAGGGTGGCGACTTTTGAACCAACACAAATCATCTCGGAAGCACAATAACTAGCTAATCCTCATATTTAAAATATAACGAAATATCATTTTTTGAAATAAGAAACAATGAAATATGAGTCGTAAGCTTTCCTGACGTTATTGTCTTTGTTTTTCTTTTGTTTAAACAAATGATAACTTACCTACATACTTGTACTAAACACAATGTGTGTGAAGGCAAAAATATTCAAAAGCGATAGATATACATGATCAAGAAACACTTTCTAATTAAACAAACTAGTAATCAACCACTCTAAAATTATGTTTATACCCAAAAAACAAACAGACAAAAATGTAAATTCCATAAGTATAAGCCAACCATTTTAGGTAAATATTTAAAACTAAAACCAAATATTCTTCAACCTTCAGTTTTGAATCGTGAAAGGAACATAATTTCATATCACAAACAAAATACGGATACATTTTTTAGCATCAGATAAAGCTAATCCCAATACATGCCTTTTTTAGAGCTAACAATAGTACAGTTCAACACAGAGATAAAATAAAAGAAAAGAAAAGAGAGAGAGGTGAATGTCACCTTTTGGGGGACAGTGAACGCGGCTTTTGGTCGCAGATCTATGCTCGATAAAGAACGATGAGATTAAGCAAGTTCAAACCCAAAAGTAACAATAGAAAAAAACAAAGAAGAAATGACTTAATCCAAGGTGTGGCGGCTAAAGGTTCTGCCTCTTAAATTGGAGCTGAATATGAGTATTTATAGGCGATTTAATACTAGGGTTCATAGTTTGGGCGGGATTTGGATTTTTTAATATTTCAAAACTCAGTCAAAACGTGTGTTTGAACTCAAACATTTGAAGTTTGTCACCAAGTGAAGCCATGGCAGAGAAATCAGAAAAAGGAGGATAAGTCTGCGAAGTTTGATTTGTTAAATAGCTTGGGACAATGCTTGCACCAAAACGGAGGCAACCAAAGGTTTGGAGTTTTGCTCAAATCAGAAGGAAGAAAAAGGAATAGTTGCTGGCATGAAATTTCGGTATTAGGGTTTATGAAGGGGAGGAACTTCTGGGTTATTAAATGAGCAACTTTCGCATATAGCTACCATAATTAAATTAATTACTCTCCTTAGCTAAAGTTTTCATAATTACTAATAGTAGCTATATTTTTAAGTTGCTACAGCGGTGATCGGCTGTGCAATTCTGTTTTCTTCAAAGTTTTATACAAAATTGAATTCAAATTTTTGAAAGCTATGGCGGTGATCTCGGCTAGGAAAAGGTATAAAATTCCTTAATTCACAGAATATTAGCTCGTTAGACTTTCCTACCAGTTATATCTTCTTTGTGCAACCCAATTGATTTCATCTTCGTACATCCAATCGAATCTCGGCGGCAACTCAATTTTCTCGGCTAGAAACGTATATTTGATTTGCATTGATTCGTGTTTTTGATTTGCATTTATGTAGATGAAGAACTTGAAAAAATAGAGCAATTGAACTTATTTGTATATGTAATTATATAAATTCTCCATTAATAATTGGAGTTTCATTCTAACAGTTGTTTACAATTGTATTTTAATAAACTGAGAATTAACTACTTTTTATCTGTGATTGTATAAGTACTCCATTGATAATTGGAGTTTCGGTTGAAGAATCTATTTTCAATTGTACTTGAATTGATCGAGACATACAACTTGATATCTACAATTTGAGTACGTAAATGTATAAAAATAGAAATCAATTGTATAATCTACTATAGTTTATGTCAAATTGTATCCGTTCGTAATTGTATAATTATCAATGATTGTTTATAGACTTGTATGTTTTGTATATGTATAATTTTACATTATTTGTAGAATCGTATAAGTTAGTGTTTGTATGTGTATAATTAGACTTGATGGAATTAGTGTTTGTATGTGTATAATTGATTGTTGGGTGGAAATTATGTGGAAAAGTTGTCTGTATAAGTTAACTAATTACGTTTGTAGTTGTATAATTGACATAAATTTGATTTGTGGACTTGTATAATTTGATTGTTGACTTGTATATTTTGTATATGTATAATTTTACATTATTTATTTTGTGAAAAAGTTGTCTGTTGAATGTGTGTTTGTATATTTTTGAATTCCTGATTGTATATGTATACATGAGTTATTTCTATCTGTACATGAATGTCTTCCATCAATATTTTGGTAATATATTCTGAAAAATGGGATGATGCAAGCTGTTACATTGACTACGTTATCGAGGGGGTAATTTTTAGAGAAAATGCGTTTACGAATATATGAATTTATACAAACAACATGTAGCGACCCTTTCAAAACGATACCACTACTTAAACAAGAAATGTAATTAAGTACTTGCGACATTCAAAACCTATTAATGAGGGCATACTGATTTTAATCTAGTAGAGGGATTAGATTCATAACGAACTCCAATAAAAAAAATTAAGCAAATAACCGACCAAATCTTCATGCATATATTAACCTCATACTCGAGGGTGAAATAACAAGAATATTACAAGCTTCCGAGTACCGAAATCAGCCGGCTCATGCTTCACACAACTTTCAAGACATATAGCAAACTAGTATATTACAAGGCTTGGGTTTACACACCCCAAAAAGATAAAAACATATAACCATACTTATATTACAACCCATGGTGACATGACCAAATCAGCCCTAAAAATCTCCTGTAAATATACAACACAAAGATCATGTACAAGTCCCAAGGTTATACAAAATATATATGCATATATGCAAATGTGATCTTCCTTAAGGCTTTCAAAATCTCCATCATCAATGGCCAGCTTCAAGCATCATCGCGAACAGCCCCTACAATAGAAACAACTATCGCTAAGCAGATAGCTTAGTGGTGTAAGAACTATAGATTTGGAGCCCTCAAATTCGACAAGTTATCATTCTCAAGTCAAGACCAGCATGATCGAAACAAAATCAGTAAATCAAGTAAACAATATACAAGGAGTATCAAGTTCAATATATAAAGGTCTAAATGTCAAGAATGCTTATAGCACAACTTTTCAAGAGATTCAATAACAAGGTTCACCCAATATATACATCATGTCATCACACTAAGCACGAGCAGGTATCAAGAAGGATCAATGCCCTACATCAAGAAGGGTCAAATCCCAATAATCAAGAGAACCTAGAACCATATTAAAAATGGCTTCCTAGTTCGTACTTAAAATGGACAACTTCCATTCTTAATACGAAATAAAAATCCAGAGTCAAGATGGCAAATGATCCGAACCAAGAGGCATGCCAAGAGTGACGAAGTCACAGCCACAAGAAGGACAAGGTCCCAACAAGAGTGCTAAATGATCAAACAATCCGTACAAGTGGGCGAGTTACACAAGCGTCTTTAATGTATTAAAGAATACCAACACGACAATGCAAAGTGACAAGGGGTAACCAAGGTACCAAGATAAACTTTCAGATATACCAGTAGGTAAACAGAGTACAAGTACAAGTTTATACACAAACCTCAATTCTTTAGCACACAAACCGTCCAAACAAAACTCCAGAAGTCAAACCGTAGACCAAGCAGTGTATGAAAGTCTTCAACTTGTATACAAGGATATGCAACCTTAAAAAATGAATTCAATAACTTATTTACTTTCTAGCAGCTCAATAATGATGACGTAAAAATAGGGTTATCATCACAAGTAAGCCTAGCCTGTACAAATACGACTATGCTCCCAGAACAGTAAATTCTGGCCATCCTAGTGCCTCATGTCGCAATTAAGATTTGAAATGGCAAACGGCCAAAATGGACTTTATACCCTTCATGAAAGATGTAGGTACCTCTCTTAAGGTTGAAAACAACCAAGAATCACCGCAAAATGTATTTTGGATCAAAAGATATATTCGAAACACTAACAGTTGTCCATTCAGGATTTTAAACTTCAGAATCTAGACAGAACTTGTCCTATGATGCGTCCCATATTTCGAATTCATAACAACCAAATTAGAGTTTAACATAAACATAAGAGTTGTACATATACGAATTATCTTTCTAAATCATATTTATTCACAGTAAAAAAAAGTTCTACAGAACGAGATATGCTTAATCTACTAAACGCTACCCAACTCAAAAACAGGTTTTACTACTTACCAAAGAGAAGAATGTAACTCGATTTCCAGCCAAAAGGACCAAGATTTTCTCTTGTGATCTGGAAGAAAAACAGGTTAGATAATGTTCTAAGGTACTTATACTTCAGCTGAGACGAATTTCTTAAGAGGAGGTGTCAAAATATAGTAACACAAGAGGTGCTTATCATATACACAGTTGTCCCTAAAAATTGGCTGCCCAAATAATAGTGTGCTGCCCAATTGCATACATATACACCTATATATATATATCCTTCACCTCCTTTTTAAAACTATACATATTTCTAATTAAAACATTACGCAAATACCCCCATACAGTACATTAAATTACGATGACAATTATTTTAAGCAAGGTTGCAAATATAACATTATTTCAAGTTCCCAAAAAATGAGAATAAAACATATTGTAGTAATTAAGCAGTGGTTTATCGACATGCGACTCTTGTTAGCATTTTCGGGTTGTTACACAACAAACCTCAAGAGTACATATGAAAACAACAAATATACAACAGTGGACCCGAACTTGAAGAGTTTATACAAATAATATTATACAATTTGAATAACAATTATACAATTATTATACAACTATGGGTACAGATTTGACCCAAACCAAACCCAAATACAATGAAATATAGTAAAATGTAATTTATTTGAAAAACTAAAATAAAATTTCCTTTTACCTCATAAATATACAATTTAATTCGTATATGCAAAATATGAATTTGTATGAAAATATACAATAAATTGTAGATCCAAACTTCAAAAGTTTATACAAATAATTTTATACAAATTACCTCAACATTTACACCATCTTCATCTTTAGATATACAAATCTGAAAAATCAAAAAAAATCTCAGTGATATACGAATACAAACCAGAAAAAGATGAAATTGCAAAAAAAAAAAACGTAAAGAGTAATTAACTGTAAAACAATTACCTATAAATCAGGAATCACGATTGGTAGGGAATGAATGAAAATTTCAAAATTTGAAATCAATTTTGATTAAGAGAATAAAGGAGAAAATAAGGGAAAGTGATTGAAGAGAGAGAATGAATCCATTTTATATAAGGAAAAGAGTGTTGTACACGGTTATACATTTAAGAAGAACTGAAAAACGTAATTACCTAGATTAAATGGCTGCGAATGGTAATATAAACAAACATTAGCTATGATACACAATTAAGTAGTATAAGTTTGCTTAGCTACATAATTTTCCCTTAAAAATATTATATGGGCTGATCTGAAAGTTTCTTTGGGCCATATTTTGGAGTGAATTTGGGATCTTTTTGCTGATGGTTGAGACAGGGGTTTGGGCTAATTTTTGGGCTATTTCTCGACATATGTTGATAGAAGGTATGGGCTGAAAGTTTGGTCCTTTTCCTCTCTTCTTTTAAATTATTTTGGGCTTCTAACAGAATATATGTTATAAAATGACAACTAATAATTTACATTATACAAAATATCAATATTTATACTTTATGCTAATATAAAATATAAATACAAAATATTGACTTATAATTAATTTTATAAAATACGAAACTTGAAAATAAAATGACGACAATCGATTATTTAATGAAAAGAGGTATAAAAGTGATGATAGTAATTTTGATAATAAAACAAATAATTTTAGAAGATAAATAGTTGTAGTAGTAAAAATAGTTGTGAAAAAGGATAATTTATACGTTAGTAATTTAGAAGCTCGAAAACAATAAATTAGAAGACATGAGGGTCAAAATTGGGTGTCAACAGCTTGTCCCTCTTTGATCAGAGATGATGTAAGAGTTTTTGGGCAAATAAGTTGACGTAGAAGCCAATTTTGTCCCGGCCAACAAATACGACCTTAGGACAGTATGAGACAATATGATAGTTGGATAACTGATGAGGTAGAGAATTTTTGAAAGAAGGTAGTCGTGAGCTAGAAATATAAACGAGTATCTTATGACAAATGTCATAAGATAGATGCGTCCTTTCTGAATCAAAGCTCCAGATGCAATTAATCGAATATATTGCATTTTTTTGAACTTATATAACTGCTTCAAATTATGCGTCTACAAATCTCGTTAGTAAAATAGACATATATATATAACTGAATTTTCAATAAATTTAAAATGCATGCAGTGCATATTAAAAAAATAAAAAATAATTAAGACATTGCGTAATATCTCATTTTAGACAGATAAGCTTTTGAAGGAATTTTTTTAAAAAAATAATATACTATGCATTTTTCATATGTATAAAATAAATAATTAAGGCATTGCGAGATGTCTTATATAAGATAGCATGTAGTGCATATGTATATTTAAAAAATAAATAATTAAAGCATTGCGAGATGTCTCATTAGAGACAGATGAGATTAAAATGTCTTATTGGAGGGCGGACTAACCCAACATATCCTATTAGAGGGTGGAAGAACCCGATATATCCTATTAGAGGGTGGAAAACCTCAACATATCCTTTAGAGGGTGGAAGAACCCGATGTATCCTATTTGAGGGTGGAAAAACTCAATATATCCTATTAGAGGGTGGAAGAACCGATGTATCCTATTTGAGGGCGGATGAACTCGATATCTTCTATTTTAGGGTAAAGGAACCCAATGCATCCTATTTGAGGGTGGAAGAACCCAATATGTTCTATTTTGGTCTTCTAACACTATATATGTTATAAAATGACAACTAATAATTTACATAATAAAAGGTATCAATATTACGACTTTATGCTAATAGAAAATATAGATACAAAATATCGACTTATAATTAATTTTATAAAATATAAAACTTGAAATAAAATTACCACAATAGATTATTTAATGAAAAGAGGTATAAAAGTGGTGATAGTAATTTTGATAGTAAAACAAATAATTTTAGAAGATAAATAGTTGTAGTAGTAAAAATAGTTGTGAAAAAGGATAATTTTATACGTTAGTAATTTAGAAGCTCGAAAACAATAAATTACAAGAAATGAGGGTCAAAATTGAGTGTCAACAACGTCATTCACCATGTGGCACCAAACTGGGCCTCTAGGATAAGATTAAATTGGGCTTAGCAAACTGAACTCATCTATCGAAGCCCAAATTGCTTAATTTGGACTTTAATTAAATTCATATTTACTGGACTTAAATAATTAACCAAAATATATTAATCCATAATATTTATTTGGACTTATATATTTATAAATTTTAATATAATCCGAATGTTTTATAATTTATATTTAATAAATTTTAAATGATTGCACAAGAATTTTAAGAAGATAAAAAGTAATATCGAATGTGGTTAATTAATTTTTTAAATTTTAATTAAAGATCTTTGAATGAATGGATAATTTATCAATGGAGTAGCAAAAAGTTAGTCATGCTTTTTATTTTTTGGAATGTCCTATGTTTGTTGCAAAAAAATATTATTATTGTTGCAATTTTACTAGAACTGATGCAACTCATAATGAGTTTAGTTATGTTTGTGGGGAATTTAAAATAGAGTAGGGTCCTAAAAACAAAGGACCATTCTAGTCGGTCAAACGCTTTCTCTAGATCTATTTTGAGTAAGAAGTGGCCCTGCTTGCCTCTCTTTTTATTATTGTGGGAGAGGATTTCTTGAATGAGCATAGCATTATCACTAGCTTGACAACCCTTCAGGAAACTAAATTGGAAGGGGCCAATAAGCTTGTCTAGAAAGGGCTTTATACGATTCACAATAATCTTAGAAATGATCTTATAGATGGTGTTACAGAGATCAATGGATCGGAAATTTTTTAGGTTGTTCGCATTGGGGAATTTGGGGATGAGGCAGAGATAAGTGTTGTTTATAGGTTCTGGAATCGAGAATGCTTTTGGTAAAAATAAGGGTGAGTCCCATCAGGGACAGGGGCCTTAAAGGGTTTAAAGGAGAAGACGGCATGAGTGATTTCTTGATCTTGGAGAGGCATGTCAAGCGGCGAGAGGTCAAGGTTATGGAAACTGGGCGTAGCATTGGAAATATTCTTAAGCTCAGTACAGCGAAGACTAGTCATGAACATAGACTCGAAGCACTGTTTGGTATGTAAAATGATCTGAGTACAGTCAGTAATCCAACTACCAGAATCGTCTTGGAAGAAAGAGATCCTATTTTTCCTTCTCCTATTGGATATAGAGATGTGGAAAAATTGTGTTTGTATCTCAGTTATTAAGCCAGTCGATCCTAGAGCCACTCTTCCAGTAATCCTCTTCCATTTTAAGGATGTTGTTGTACTCTCGAGTAAGACTACTTCCGATATTTTGGAGAAAAGAACTATAGGGGTAGCTTAAGGAATTTTGGATGCCCGACAGCCTAGCAAGGATTCTTTTTTGTTTAAAAATGTTGCCACACTGGTTATTGCTCCAAGCAGTAAGATTGTCCTTAAAAATATGATTTGCCTCTACGTAGGAATGGTTATGCCAGCACTGATGGACTATGTTTTTGAAATTTGGGTGGTGATACCAGAAGCTCTCTAACCGGAAAGGTTTAACTCGATGGCGAACAAAAAGATTGAAGAGGTTAATTTGAAAAGAAGGGGAGCGGTGGGTTTTGTCCCACTTGAGGGTTGAAGAGGGCCGGCAAGTTCCATAGCTACTGAAGAGAGCGGAACAGAGTGGGGGGGAACTGCAGGGGCTATGGGGTTCGATACATTTGTCGCCGCATAGAGATTCATGAAGTTGTTCATAGCTAGTTTCATGCCTTCTGAGACTAACTGTGCAAGGAAGTTCTGATTTTGTAATACTATCAGAGTTTCAACTCTGTAAATGTCCATGGAGAATATCACAGCTTGACCTTGGAGCCCCAGCTCTATCAACGACTGTGGCTGGTGATGAGGGTGCACTGATTGGGATACAACAACCGGGGGGGGGGGGTTGCGAGATCTGCGGAAAAGGAGGGGTTGAGTTGTTCATTTGAATGGGTGATAGACGAAAGAGAGGGTGAGTATGCGGGAGAATTTGGTTTTGAAAAAGTCTCCACATTCTGAAGATTAGAAAAAGGATTATGGATAGTATTTTGGTTAATCAGTAATGATTGAGAATCCTTTTCTAGAGATTTAGGGAAATTAGCATTGGTTGGAGAATTAGCGTGAGGGAACGAGAGATATTTAAGGGGATTTTGCATGGTGGACTGCATGGACACTTGGCCACTGGTTTCAGCCAATTGTTTGATTAAAATGGAGGGGGGTTTTGGAGTAGGGGGCAGCTCAGCCCTAGAGATAGATATGTGGCCCTGATGGGAAAGAATAGGGGTACTTGGAATTAAAGGATTTGTTTCTTTCCCTCTGTGGGACACGTCTAGCATAGGTTGCAAAAATTCCAAGGGTGGTCCATAGAGCGTATCCAAGCCTTGGAAAAAGAATTGAGGATTGTTTTTGGGGGTTCTCCCAAAGCCAATGGGAGATTAACGGTCGCCTTGGGGGGTTCAACCGAATCGGCAAGGGCGTGGAAAGTATTAACTGTCAGAAGGGAAGATGTAGCGGCGGAGTTCGGGCCTCTTTTTGATGAGGATCGAGTAAAAAGAGAGGAGTTAGTAGAGGTGGACGACGTAGCAGTAGGCTTGGTGCCAGGATCAAGATTAGAAGAGTACTTAGTTTTAAAGGATAATTTTTGTGTAGTGAGAAACTTACCTGAATCCGCATCAAAAATTTTAACATTGATACATGTCTTTGGAAAAAGGAGGTTTGCGGATGAAGCCTCTTTATCAGTTTTGATAGGGTCTTTGCATCTTCTTATAAAACTGACTGTATGCCATTCCTTCGTCTCCACGCTATGGTTTTGATTTGCAATTGGGCTCCCATTATCCTTGTCCTGTTGAACTTTTTGTAATGGAGACAAGTTTGAATGGTGTGTCCCAGTCTGCCACAATGTTTGCATAGGAATCCCTCTCCTTCATAGATTATTTGTTGGAGGTGATGTCCAATACGAATTGAGGTGGTGACAGGTTCCTCAAGGGGGACTTGAATACATAGTCTTGCATATCTACCCCTTAGCGTTGAACTTGTGCATGCGTCAATTTTTAGTAGAGTACCTATCGAGTTACCGATTTTTTGAAGGAGCATGATATCATAGAATTCAGTGGGTAGTTGGGGTAGTCTAATCCAGACTGCTGAAACCGTCTGTGTTGCTTTACTAGCAACAAAATTTGGTTCCCATCTTTGAATAGAGAGAAAGTGTCCATTTATAAACCATGGACCATTTTGCAGTACCTTCCTTATGTTCTCTTCTTTGGTGAACTTGACGATGAAGTAGTCAGATCCTAGATCTATAAGCGGAAATTGTTTCGTGGGCTTCCAGAGCTCCTGAATTTTTTTATTCAGGTATTGATGAGCAATTCGTTACCAAATAGTTTAATTATTAAGGAGAATTTCCATGGGGCATGTAATCGTATTAGATCATCCTCAGAGAGTTGGATTCTTTTGATGGAGTTTTCGATATCATGATCTTTTTGCCCTGCCTCCATGCTGTTTTTGCTTTGACGATCATGGGAACATACATATTGACTCATTTCTACATCAAGCAACTGGTCATTTGTTAGGAGTTTGTCTTTGTAGCTGGGGGTGATAAGGGGAGGTCACCCTTGAGGGGGAATTTGCTTAGGATTAATTTTAGTTGGTTGCATTGAAGAATAGGGGTTACTGATTTTTGAGAGATGTTGGAGAGAAATTTTTAGAGAGAGACTTTTTGCTAATTAAAATAGAGGAAAATAAGCAAATACCCCATAAAAGTAAAATAATTACAAACATATACCCCTTTACATTCATACCCCACTAAATAATTACACTATATACCCCATTTACTAATTTCGCTTAACTGATACTAAATCAGTATCATGTATACTGTATTGATATCATTAAGGCTGATAATTTCGCTGAATTGATACTAAATCAGTATATATATATTGTATTGGTATCATTAAGGTTTGTTGTTAAGAAATTACTCATTAGTCAATGATACTATAAGAGTATATATATATACTCTTATAGTATCATTAACTAAT